>QGSO01000736.1:104099-309795 GCA_011037825.1 Carya cathayensis | reverse complement strand
ATGATTATAAGAAGGTGCATCACCATAAAGAATTTGTTTTGGTGATTTATTATCAAGAATATGGGAGGGTATATGATTAATGAAGTGAATTGCTGTCAAAACATATTCTCCCCAAAAATTTAAAGGAACATTTGATTGAAATTTTAAAACTCTTGCCACATTTAAAAGATGTTGATGTTTTCTCTCAACTATTGAATTTTGTTGAGGAGTCTCAACACAAGAGGTTTGGTGTATAATTCCTTTGGATTAAAAAAAATCTCTCATTTGAAATTCTAAATCATTATCTGTTCTTATGCATTTTATTTTCTGCTGAAACTGTGTATGAACCAGATTGTAAAATGCTATAAGAATATTTTTAACTTCAGATTTAGATTTCATTAAGTAAACCCAAGTTGATCGAGAATGATCATCAACAATGGTTAGGAAAAACTTGAAACCATCATGAGTAGGTACTGAAAAAGGATCTCATATATCACAGTGAATTAAATGAAAAATTGAACTAGGCTTATAAGAGTGAACTGGAAATGATAATCGCTTTTGTTTTGACAATGGACAGATTGTACAATGGTGTTCATGTACAGATTTATTGAAATTGAAATTTGGTATTGAGTTGGAAAGGAACAACAACCTCGAAGATGAGGGATGGCCTAGTCTATTGTGCCACAAGTGATAAGCAGAATGATGTATGGAATTTACACTAGATAGAAAAAAAGAAGATGTACTAATTGATGATTGTTGCAGAAAGTAAAGGCCAGCTGTCTTTCTACCCTTCCCAATCATCTTCCATGGGGTAAGGCCCTGTATATAGCAAATGTCAGGCAAAAAAATGAAACAACAATTCTGGTCAGATGTAAGTTTAGTTACTAAAAGAAGGTTATATGCAAAAGTGGGAACACATAAAACATCTTTCAAAACTAAACCTTCTGATAAATTGACAGTACCAAGGTGTGTTACTGTAACATTTTCTCCATTTGGCAATTTGACAAATGTATTGAGAACTCGAGTGATTGTTGTGAAAAGATTTACAGAATAAACAATATGGTCTGTAGCACATGTATCTATGATCCAAGTGCTAGAAATTGATGTGAAATTCTCATTTTTCATGGATGGATAAGTGGAATGACAAACTGTTTTACTTGAGAAAGAAGGCATATTGGATGTTGATAGTACACTTGCTGCCTGAGGAGTGTTTTTGGGTAATTCAGTTGGTTGTGGTCGAATTAGTGCCAATAGTTGCTGATATTGCTTTTGAGAGAAAGGCATGCAATTTTGATCAAAGGGTGTACTCGAGGGTTGGACCATGACTTGGTTTGCTGATGAAACCTTCCCTTTTTGTTTGTAACTTGGAGGATATTTATGTAGTTTGTAACACTTGTCCACTGTGTGATTGGTCATGCCACAGTGAGTGCACAATACTTTTTCTTTTCTGTACTGTTGCTTTCCAGTGTTAAACTTCAATCCTTCAACTCTTTTGTTCATAAAAGCTACATTTGAGTCAAATCCCATTCTTCCCATAGAGCCAACTTCTCTTTGTTTCTCTTCTTGAATTATTAAAGAGAAAACTTTAGTAATTGATGGTAAGGGTTCCAGCAGTAAAATCTGACCCCTAACATGAGCAAAATCTTCATTCAACCCCATAAGAAACATGATTACATGTTGGCGTTGTTGATATTCTACAAATAAACGAGCAGCCCCACAAGCACAGAGTTTAGATGCCATACATGTACAACTAGGCATCTGATTATAGTTCATGAGTTCATCCCATAGGCACTTGAATTTTCGATAATAAACACTCACCGAGTTTTGATCTTGAGACAAAGAAGAAAGTTGTTTTTGCAACGGAAAAATCCGTGGTCCATTGCCTTGAGAGAATTGATGTTTCAACTCATCCCACATCTCTTTGGCAGTTTTCGCATATACAATAGTTTCTCCAATATCCCTAACCACAGAGTTAAGAATCCATAATAAAACCATGCTATTACACCTATCCCATTTGGCATGCGTAGCATCTGTTTCAACTGGCTCAGGAATTGCACCATTGATGAAACCAATTTTATTCTTGGCCTTCAAAGCCATTTCCATTGATTGACACCAGCTGTTGTAATTGTCTCATGTGAGAAGATTAGAGACCAAGATTGATCCAGGAGAATCTCCATTTTGGAGATGATATGGACTGGAATCTTCTGTATTTGACGAAACAGGGGAGGAATTTTCCGTTCTTGCAGCGGAAATTTCCATTTTGGCAGCGGAAATTCAATTAGTAAGAACTAAAAAGTAAAATCAACTATTATTTACAATATAAACCAAAATGAAGGTCCAATTTCACACACGGTACTCACATATTAATATGATAATAAAGAACTCATGTCTTGAGTATGATGCAATATTGATGCCTGAGCAACCGATGCACAAACAGGCAAAACAAAACAATAAACAAGAAGAGTAATGGGATTTGTAACTCTTAGGAGCTTGTTTATTTATACAGAGATTGTGAATAAAAGAGAAAATACTTAAAGAAAAATGAGATGTATTTATAACCCAAATTAAGAACCAAAAAAAACTAAAAAAACACTAAACTTTCTCTTCTATTGGGTTTCCAAAGAAATTATGCAATGTGAAGGCTCCCTCCAACTATTAGTGCATCCATTGCTACAAGAAAACTGCTTATTTGCAACCAGTTAATTCCAGTGAAATGACTATTTGTAGCTAAAATTGGTTGTAAATAGTCTTTTGATTGCAATAAATTGGTCACAAAAGCTCGATTTTTTTATACTGTGCATTATATAGAATTCTCCTATAACTGAATAATGAGAACTACTTAGCCAAAGAATTAACCAATTTGAACCAGATCGAAGAGAATATAAATAGTCTTTTGGTTGCAATAAATTGATCACAAAAGCTCGATTTTTTTATACTGTGCATTATATAGAATTCTCCTATAACTGAATAATGAGAACTACTTAGCCAAAGAATTAACCAATTTGAACCAGATCAAAGAGAATACAAAAAATTACCAATAAATATTTTTACGCCATTACAAAGAGTGTATATTCAAGGGCAAGATGAACCATCAACCAACAAGATTTTCATGCTATTACAGAGAGAACAAACATACTCATAAAAATATTACAGATCCAATCCATAAAAGTACTTCTAAAAAATTCAAACATTTCTCATCAAGACAAATTCAAAATCAATAAAGAGAGAACAAAACAACCAGAGAGAAAGAAAACATACTCGAGGATGAGGACGATGGCACGAGGATGAAGACGACAACGCTTTGATCGGCAGAGGAGGCTAGGGTTTCGACGAGAGAGAGAGAGAGAGAGAGAGAGAGAGGGCGGTTTTCAACGTGAGATGAGAGAGATAACAATTTGAGTATGATAGATTTGGAAGTAAGATGAAATTCAAAATTCTCATTTTATCATTATAATTTTTTTAAATTCCTACACAAAATATAATAAACAATTCAACTTTTTTAAATTTTAAAATAATAATAATATTAAAAAATAATATTTTATTCAACTTTCATCTCAAATTAAAAATTTTCATCTCACATTCCAAAGCTAAAATTCTGAAGAGTGAAGAAAGTTCTCGAGAGACCAAGGTTTCGAATTCGGGTTTTTTTTTTTTTTTAAAATAAATAGGGTCCCCAAGTTTATTTGGATTTCATTATACAGTTACCGTCCCGAATTTGTACCTGGCTGGTTATTTGGTTCCGAACCGGGCCAGAATTAAACCCAGCCCGGATGAACACACTTAGAAAGGACACGAGCTCAAGCAAGAACGTGACTGATTCATTTTCTTTTGAGTTTTGCTACATACAAGCACAGTTGCGCACTAATCTGTGTACCAATACTGATTTATTCATACTTAAAATTTAAATTAATACTGTTTTCAATAAAATCTACTTTTTGACCAATCACATCACATTGGTGCACAGATTAGTACACAATTGTGCTTGTAACTATATTTTTCCTTTTCTTTTTGATTTTTTACTTTGGAATGCCGTACATGACACATCAATAGATACAAGAGCTTTATCCGCATCCTTTCAGAAAGAGGAAGGGAAGAGAAAGAGAGGATAGCCAATACAAGAGCCAAATTCATACGAGGTACTCGAAACCTTTAGTACTTAACAGATATATACACTATATACACTATATCTATCTATTTATATATATTCTATATATATATATAGCTAAATATTTACTCTTGATTACATGAACCAATGAGAATGCAACGTTTCCCGGCCACTTCCGTCAACCAAGTTGCTGGAGAAAATTCCCGAGTCTCCCATCATGAATGGAAAATCTAATGACATGGCTGCCTCCGCCCATATTGTCTCATCAAAGGCTGGGAAGCTTGAGTTCATACAAATTCCATCAATCCGGTCGGCCTCGTTCTTGGAGAAATTCACGTTTTTGTATACCGCTTGTTTTTCTCCGGGCTCCATGTTTTCGCCAGTAAAAGAAAGGGCAGAACTGTTTTGGCAGAGTACTTGCGGCGTAACATCGTCATCATACCTGATTATTGCGCTTTTATTTGAAGAACAGGTAGTAGATGTAGAGGTGGCACTTGAATTCTGGGAAATATGGGTGGTGCTGGAAGTCGCTGGATGCGCCTGCGAATTATTAATGGTGGATAAGTCCGGCAAATTGAGCTTAGCCTCGGAGCCATAAAGTTTACGTGCAGCAGCATCATATGCCAGGGCAGCTTCGAGTGAGGTGTCGAATGTCCCCAGCCAGAGGCGCGCACCACGATTTGGCTCCCTGATTTCGGCCACCCATTTGCCCCAAGTTCTTTGCCGGACACCTTTGTAGGTGCACATAGCATTTTCTGGGCCACCTTTGCCTCTCATGCACCCTTTTCTCGAGCTCGCCTGCGCAGGCGTCTTTACTAGTTTTCTCTCCACGAGACCCATGTCCGACTTCAACATTATTAATCCAGAAAAGAAATGGATAGAAATCTAATTTTGGTGATATGGTTTTACTGACGCTGGTGCAGATCGAGGATCCGATTTTATACGGGAAGCAGGCGAAATAGGATGAGTCGGATAACGAGTAGTAATGAGACGTGGCTTTTCTGGGGATGAATTGGTGCTGCTACATGGCACGACCGCACGAGGAACCGGACTGCCCGTGTCAACCCCCAACCTCAGTGTTCATTTCTCTTGGACACGCTTGGCCTCGTCTTTGTTTGTCCACGACGACTTCAGGTGTCAGACTGAGAGGAGACAGCACATTTTAGCAAGAAATGCCAGATAAGTCCACTCTTTTTAAATAAATTGGATAAATTTAAAATTAATATAAAAAGAAACTCAATTTTTTATGGAGAGATTTATATTTTTTTAAAGGAGTTGTGCTATATATAAGTAAAACTGAATATTAATCTGCGTATCAATACTGATTACTTCATATTCAAAATTTAAATTAGTACTGTTTTTAATAAAATCTACTTTTTGACCAATCACATTAAATTGATGCACATATTAGTACATGGTTGTTCTTGTAACTAAATTTTTTCTTTTTAAAGAGAGCACGTATACACTAGTATATATATCTAACATTATTTTTTTTATAATTAGAATAATGTCATATTAACAATTATAATTAAAAATAATAAAATTCAAGAGGGAGAGTACTCCGGTACACATGATTTTTTTCATTTCTTTTTATTTTTTTCTTATTAAATATATAGTGTATGGATTATGAGTAAAAAAATTCTTTTAGTTTATTAAGAATAAAATAAAATTAAAATTAAAAACTCATGTATAATATGCTGCGTAAGAATGCTGAATAAAATGAATCTATTTATAATATGGACAGCTCTACGGTGCTGCCCCAAATATACCGCTGGGCGTACATTTTTTTTTTTCATTTTTCATTTCACATTTTTTTAATCACTTTCTTAATCATTAAGTAAAAAAAATACACCAATACACTTAAAATCACTTCCTTAATCACTAAGTAAAAAAAAAAAAAAATTTGCCCAGCGGTCAACCCGGGTGGTCAACTCGGGTGGTCAACCTCAGGCGGCACCCAAGCATTTTCCTTATAATATAAAATGATCAATATAATATTAAGGGCATTAGTAGTAGCCTAGTTGAAGTAACCAAAATTTGATTAGAAAATTCAATTTTATAAATTTAGTTAGTCACTTTTCAACAACACCAAATAACAATCTATCCAAATTTATCACTATTATATTAAAATACTAATTATCTAGTCCATTCCCACTATATATGATCCTACAAACTCTAAAATTTCAATCAATAAAATCTCAATACAGAGCCAACTTGAAAAGTGGAAGACAGTAGAGGAAAAGAAAATTTACAAAACCTGTTTGGTCTAATTTTATGATTCAGAAAAATTAGAAAATATTCATTAATTTATTGAAATGTTAAAAAGAAATCATGCAACCGGAGGAATTTCTTGTGGCACTGAACATCAAGTAGCTGAAACTTACTGGAAAAAAGAACATGGGTCCTTGAAAAAAGAACCACAAAAGCTTTAGGAGGCTGCAACAACAGTGATCGATGTTTTGTTTATTCAGGTGTGACACGCGATGAAGATGGAAACAGGAAGATTATTTTATGGTCAAAAGATTATTTGGTCAGCAGTTTGGGCTAGCTATATTTGACCAGTTAAAAGGAGATGACTAAAATTAAAGTAGAATTGTTGATTCTGATGTTAAGAATTTTTAAACAATTTAACTATAATTTGGCCAAAATTTAACTTTGACTAGGTCGCTATGCTCTCGTACAAATTAAACATAATTCCTTAAAAATCCAAGGCACACATAGATAATTGTCATATATTATTTAGAGTAATGCTATGTACAGTTTTTATTTAGGGACTATAATGCAGGTCTAGATAATTTTATATTTAAAATTTTTTAAAATTATAAAAATATTCCTCTTAAAATGATATTTTTTCTCATTTAATAAAGGGCTTGTGCATGCAGTTATCAAATAGAAATTGCAAATAGAATTTCTCTACTATTTTTTGTTGGAGAAATTTTATTTGTAGTCCCATCTAGGTACTGCACACACACGCCTTAAAGCATTGGCATTGGCTTCATCAAAGCCATCTTTAAAATTTGATGAAAAAGTACAAGTTTTCTATAAATCCAAACCTTCCTATCTATAATCCCACATTGAATTAGCTATTTGATTCATCAAAATAATAATATAATAATATTATTTTAATAATAATATAATTTTTTTTTCATATTTTGCAATTATATGGATATATATATTTTTGCCTTTTATTAACTTATATGAATATATATATTTATTTTTATTGAGCTCGTTGCTTTAGTACGTATAATATGCAGTAAATGCAGTAAAACATTTGATGAATTAAAATGCAGTAAAACAGTTGACGTATAATATGCAGTAAATGAAGTAAATCATTTGATGAATTAAAATGCAGTAAAGCAGTTGATGAATTAAAATGCAGTAAAATATTCAGATGATGAGTGTACAGTAGCCCTTCATATTTGAAGGAAATGGGGCAAACACTGTAGGTCAAAACTTCCCATTATTTGGTTTGACTAATCCAATGTAGCTCTTTCCCACCCATATTCATCATTTTATGCATTTGGCTTGTCTTTTGATGAAGCCAATGCCAATGCTCTTATACGATGAAACGATGTGATTCATTAAAAAGAAAAACGCATCGTTTTGGCAAACGTCCATCCCTTTCCTTTCCTCCATGCGAGATCCATTTGAGGCTGAGCCCTTCATCAGTGCGAGACGGTTGTCCCCTTCCTCAGCTCAATGTCGGCCCCTTCTCAAATCCATCTCTCTATTTGAAATTGATTTATCATATCGTACCCAATTGCTAGTATTTTTTCTATTCTTTGAAGAATTATTTGGTATTGATTACTCTGTGTTTTTTTTTTCAATTTTCGTTATTGTTGTTATGTGTAGTTGCTACTTTTATTAGGTTTAATTGTTGTTTCTTTTTTGGTTTCTAGTCCGTTTCTTTGCATTCGTTGGGTTTATGGCCACACAATCCATTTCTAAGATCGCATGTAGAAAAGAAACTAAAAAAAAAATGTAAGTAATTAGTATGCTCAGTTTATGGTTACGCAATCAACGTCGGCCCCTTCCTCAGCAAGCAAGGTAATGATTTCAGTGGAATCACTGTATTATATGTTCTTTTTAAGTTTTTGGTTGGTAGCCTGGAAAATGGGGGTGGGGGAAATGAAAGGACGACTACTGGATGGTGGGTTTTTGTTTTGCCTACCAAGTATTTGCTTTTAGGCTTACTCGGAAAGGCTCACTTAGAAATGCTCACTTGTTTTCTAAACTATAAGTCTGCTGGAAATAAAGAAAAAAATCAAACTGTTATCATTCAAAATGTTGCAGCCCAGAAATGAAGAAAAAAAATCACTCGACCACTGGTAGTACTCCATCGGACAAGGATTGAAGACACGGGGAAGGGAAAATTTTCACTCAATTTCAAAGAAAAGTTTGCATTTTATACACGAGCAATGCTACATACAGTCCTCATTTGGGGATTGCAATGCAGGCCTAGGTAATTTTATGTTTAAAATTTTTTAAAATTACAAAAATATCCCTGTTAAAATGATAATTTTTCTCATTTAATAAAGGTGCAGGCCTCAAGTGGGGACTGCAAATAAAATTATTCTTTATGCACCAGTGGCATTATTGCAATTCAAAAACAATTTAGAGACAAAAATATCTAGGCTTGAGTAGGCAATCCCCGTTCGGGGGCGCTGCTACATTTAGGGGACTGTATTGCAGTCCCAGCATGGGAAATATCCATATTATCCCCACTTTTGAGCATAAATTTACAATATTACCCTTACAACCTAAATCTGAAAGTGGGCATTTGAAATACAGTAGCATGACTGACTCTGGACCCGTTTCCCTCTCCCCTGTGCGTGACTGAATCTGGACCCGTTTGTTGAAGGCAGTACACCATCGACGGAACCATCACCTGCTCCACCATCGTTTGCCGATAACTTCCTTGGTAAAAATGTAGTTTTCTACTGTTTTACTGTTTTACATTGTAATAATTTGTCATTTTTGTAATGCTTTTTACTAACATAAACTCTCAACATCTTTTTTCTTCTTCTTCTTCCTTTTTATTTTTTTTATTGTCGTTTTGGGAGAGTGTGGGAGGCAATGGCTGAAGTTTGGTTCTTAAAACTTGGATGTTTGCATGACTTGCGTTTGGTTATTGAATGTAGTGGTTGAGTATGTATGGCACAAGAGGTGGTGGCTGGGTTAGTGGGTTGGGTAAAACAGAAGCCTAAAGAGGCAGGTAGATGTATAAAAAAGTAGGAATGTTGTATAGGCTTTGCTTTGAATGTTGTATAGGCTTTCTATTTGCCCTTTTTCTAGTCGATTGTCTCATAGTTGGTTTGTCAAACTTACAGTACTAGTGTTTGTGCATAGATGATGTGTATTCTCATCTTTGATGTATTTTAGGCATTTAATGAAATTTGAAGACTTAGATTCCACAAAGTCTGTTTGTTGTTCAAAAGTTCATGGTCTCTTTAGCTTGGTGATTTACCCTATTCAAAGTCTTGAGAAAAGTCCAAGAGTGGGATGAGCGATGCGAATAAGCCTTCTTCGACCTGAAGCGATATTTGACTCACCCCCCCTCTTTTCAGCCAAACCAGGCTGGGAGAAAATCTAATTGTATACCTAGCCGTGTCTTCGAATGCAATCTCAGCGGTTTTGATTCGCGACACAGGGGAAGGATATAGACCAGTCTACTACACGAGCAGGGCTCTACGAGGAGATGAGGCTTGGTATCCTTGAATGGAGATGCCGGCATTTGCATTGGTGGTCATGGCGATAAGACTAAGGCCATATTTCCAAGCTCACCCAATGAAGATTTCGAACGGACCAGCCCCTCAAGAAGGTCCTCTAGAAGCCAGAAACCTCCGGCCGGCTCGCCAAGTGGGCGATCGAACTTAACGAATTTGACATCGAGTATCGCCCCTGTATCGCAGTCAAAGCCCAGGTACTGGCGGACTTCATCGCTGAGTTCACTAATTTTTCTAGAAGAAGACCCTACAACACCCCTAGGGAGACCCTAACAGATCTATGTAGACGGTTCATTGTGCCGGGCTAGTGGTAGAGTAGGGGTCCACATCATAACGGAACAGGGGGAGGAACACAATTATGCAGCCCGGCTCGCCTTCAAGGCAACCAACAATGAGGCCGAGTATGAGGCACTTTTGGCGGGAATGGCGGTGGCACGGCTGTTAGGGGCGGAGGAAGTAGACGTGAGGTCAGGTTCCCAAGTAGTCGTTAGCCAGGTGCTCGGGCAGTTTGCGGCAAAGGGGGACAGACTGAAAAAATACATCCAACTCGTCTACAATGAGCACGATCGCTTCCGGTACTTCCAAATCCAGCAGATTCCTAGGGCACAAAATCAAAAGGCGGATCGACTAGAGAGAGCTGCGTCAAGATAGGAGGAGTCCCAACTCTCAGAACAGACTAATGTTAGAATAATCGATACCCCATCAATCGGGATGGAGCAACTTGCCACCGCCCCGACATCCCCCGAATGGGCTGTAGACATCAGGGATTTCTTGCAGGAGGATAAATTGCCCAATGACCCAGAGGAAGGGCGGAAAGTTAGGAACAAAGCTGCCCGGTTCACTATAATCAAGGGGATCCTCTCCAGGAGAGGATTCTCCGAGCCCCTCCTTCGATGCTTGACTTCAGAAGAGGCCTAATACGTGCTAGCAGAGATTCAAGAAGGTGCATGCTGGAGCTGCGCAGGGGGTCGGGTGCTGGTTGCAAAAGTGACCCGAGCCGGATACTACTAACTGCACCTGCTCAAAGATGCACAAGATTTCGTCAAGAAATGCCCGAAGTGCCAAGGACATCGGCCAGTACCACATCGCCCCGCTGAAGAGTTAACATCTGTGACGGCCCCATGGCCTTTCGCGCATTAGGGTCTCGATCTGATCGGCCCATTCTCAATAGCCAGAGGAGGATCCAGGTTCGTAATCGTGGCGGTTGACTATTTTACAAAGGGTCGAGGCCGAGCCCCTAGCAAGCATCACCTCACGGACTGTCACAAAGTTCCTCTGGAAGTTGATCATATGCAGATTTGGCATACCCCATGCCTTTGTTTTAGACAATGGGAAGTAATTCGACTACCAACTTTACAGAGATTGGTGCGTAGAGCTCCAAATCAAAGTGAAGTACTCGTCGCCGAGACATTCGCAAGCTGACGGCTAGGCCGAAGCAACCAACTAGACCCTCATCTCTACCCTTAAGAAGAAGTTGGAGATACATAAAGGAGCCTGAGCAGATGAGCTCCTGTGCATCCTGTGGACATATTGAACTACTGTTCGGACTCCCACAGGGGAAACGCTCTTCGCCCTCGCCTACGGGAGCAAGGCAACAATCCCTATGGAGGTCAGGATGCCAACGTTTCGTGTACAACACTTCGACCCTGCCCTGAATGATAGAAGGCAGGAGGAAGAGTTGGATCTTCTAGAAGAGAAGAGGAAGACTACAGCTATATGGAAGGAAAGTAACAAAAGGAAGGCAAAGTGATACTTCAACAAACGGGTGAAATCGTGGTTGTTCAAAGTGGGGGATGTGGTGTTGAAGTAGACAGGGGTCACGAGCCAAGGAAAGGGAAAATTGGGACCTCGGTGGGAAGGACCGTATGTAGTGACAATGAGTAACTGACCCGACTCGTGCCACCTTAAAACCAATGAGGGAGTGGAGCTCCCCCACCCCTGGAACGCTAAACACTCAAAGAAATTTTTTGTGTAGGGACGATTGTAATCGGTGAACAAAGGTAAACTGTATGGATAGAATCATGTTGATGTTTTCCTCACATCTCTAGTCTGATTCAGGTTTGAAATAAACGACTCGTAGACTTGTCACGATCCAACCACAGGGTAAGGCAAAGTCCCTAGACTGGCAGACCCCCGCCCAACGAAGTCGAGTACTTAGACTCGCCCCAATCGAAGCCATGGGGTAAGGCAGGGTCCCTAGACCAACAAACCCTTGCCCAATGAAGTCAAATCCCTAGACTCGCCCCAATCGAATTTGTGGGGTAAGTTCGAGTCCCTAGACCGGTAGACCCCCGCCCAATGAATTCAAGTCCCTAGATTCGCCCCAATCGAAGCCACAAGGTAAGACCGAGTCCCTAGACCAACAGACCTCCACCTAATGAAGTTGAGTCCCTAGACTCACTGCGGGGTAAGGTAGAGTTCCTAGACCGACAAACCCCCGCCCAATGAAGTCGAGTCCCTAGACTCGCACCCATCAAGCCGTAGGGTAAGGCCGAGTCCCTAAACCGGTAAACCCCTGTCCAATGAAGTCGAGTCTCTAAACTAGCTTGAATCGAAGCTGCAGGGTAAGGCCGAGTCCCTAGACCGACAGACCCCCTCCCAACGAAGTCGAGTCCCTAGACTCACCCCCAATCGAAGCCACGAGGTAAGACTGAGTCCCTAGACCAGTAGACCCTCGCCCAACCAAGTCGAGTTCCTGGACTCACCCCAATCGAAGTCACGGGGTAAGGCTGAGTCCCTAGACCGGAAGACCCTCGCCCAACGAAGTCGAGTCCCTAGACTCGCAACCATCAAATCGCAGGGTAAGGCCAAGTCTCTAAACTAGCAAACCCCTGCCAACAAAGTGAAGTCCCCAGACTCGCCAAGTCCCTAGACTCACTCCAATCGAAGCCATTGGATAAGGCCAAATCCCTAAACTGGCAGACCTCCGCCCAACGGAGTCGAGTCCCTAGACCAAGAAACCTCGATTGAACAACCCCCCCCCCTCCCCGCACACGTGCGATTTGGATGACAGGTCCAACCAATCGGGCGGGTAAGGGCGGGCTCACCCCACGAAATTCCTAAGGCTTGTAGAATAAAGCAAGCAAAAGGTTGTTGAAATAAACATTATCATTAATAAAAGTGATCTGTACAAAGTGGATATATTAAAAAAATACAACAAATAAAATAGACATCGAGCCCGTTAAGGAGGGGGCAGGGTCGAACCACTGGGAGGAAATAAGGGGTACCTGGGCCTCCCAATGTTTTTGCAGAAGGCCCAAGTCTCTGGGTTGGGCTTGAGCGACTGCAAATCCAGTTTGTGCAAGTCCTCATTAGGGAACTCCAACCAATGCTTCCACATTCGTTCGAGGCCTTCCCGATAGCCGAATGACCAGGTTGTTTCCCATATGGCATTACAGTTCTGGATACGAGCCATGATCTCACTGCATTGCGACAAATACTCTCTAGAGTGGATTTTCAGCCTAGTGATGGAGAGATCTGGCGACAAAAGAGTCTCATTCTTTTCAAACACCTCCTACTTCAACCTCCGAACCTCCGTCCCGGTCTTCTCGAGCTCCGCCCTTAGGCCCGAACCTCTTCCTGGCTCACAAAACTCGAGGACAACAGTTGCGAACGCTATTCTTGAGCCTTAGCATGATCTTGACGAAGCTGTCTCAGCACAGCTTGGTCCCGGGCCCATCCGATCTCCTGGTCATTCAGCCTCTGCACGATAGCATCACGCTCATCTGCCAACTGCCTGTTATAGTTGGCCAACTGAGACACGTTCTCCATGGTGGTGTTAAGCTCCTGCCTTAAGTTCACCTTCTGGCGATCCATCCTGCCTAGCAGCCTCCCCCTCCATCCGACCGATGCGCTCCTACAACTCATCGATCTCCCTGAGCCACTCGTTGTAGTTGGTCTCGAGCTCTTCGTTCCTCCACCTCATCTATCGCAGCTTGAAATGCTCAAGACGGATCAGAGAAGCCAACTGGCGGTTGGCCTCGAATAATTCCCCAACCTCTTCGCTGACCATAGAGGCAATCTGGTCGACTGCCTGCGAAACATAGGCAGAACAAAAAAGTGAAGGGAGGGAAACAATAAAAAGGGGGGTTGGGGAGGGGGGGAGAGCTCGAGGGCCCAAATTTCATTAAGAGAGGGTGAACGAAACCATACTTGAGAGAAGGCAGGCCGCAATTTTTGAGCCATCCGCTCAGTAGTAGCAGTATGGGCTCTCTCCAACTCCGATTCGGGGCTCCGCTCCACCCTGATCCTAACCCCAGGAGGGTAGCTAGCAGGACCTAAAGGCCATGGTTGGCCCACTCCCAACGTTCTTGCCTCTCTGGCGCCGACAGTTCCAGAGGCACCACCCGAGCGGCCCAGCTACAGACCCCCGAGAGGCGACCCAACAGGGAAATTGCAACGGTCGTTCGGCCCCAGTCCCTCAGAATGCTCATTGTTGCTCAATTCGACAACAGAAGGGGATCGAATTGGGGATTCCTCATTACGACGAGACTCAGATCCAGAAGAAGAATTAGATGAGCTCGCCGACGAGCTCTCCCCTACCTTCAAAGGACCACTCCCTGGTCTCGTCTACATCCCCGTACTCTCCCTTATCTTCTCCTTCTTCTTCTCTTTCTCTTCCTTCTTCTTCTTCTTCTTCTTCTTCTTCTTCTTCTTCTTCTTCTTCCTCCCCCTCCCTCAGTCTCATCGCACTTACTGCTCTCGTGCTGTCGCAGGTGAGTTCCTCCCTCAAGGTATCCTCGAATGACTCGAACCTCCCCCCCTTGCCCGACACATGTGAGGGAAAGCAGGCAAAAGACTCAAGAAGGCTACCTGAAAAATCGAGTCATCCTCTTCCTCCAAAACGGGAAGTAGAGGCTCAAGGGGGCCTGTCGAGAGCCAGCGAGAGAAGACAGCTTGGCAACAGGCCAATGGGCTGATGAGGAAGACCTGCCTACCCCGTCGTGTGGCTTGGCAGGATATGAAGTCATCCTCCCCCATGTGGGAGGAGGAAAGACTTTGAAGGGGGAGGGTTCGGCGCGCTCCTCACCATCATGAGGGCTGCTCTAAGGGCCGGCCCCACTCGAGGAGCCAGGAAAGGAGTCGTGGCAAGCTTTCAACCGCCTGGCAGCTTGTTGGGAAGGCTTGGGCAAGGGACGTACACATGCTGTGGGGTGAGCTGCTCGAAGACCGGTAATACTCACGCATACTGGGCTGAGAGCGAGATGTCGGTGTTCAAATCATACTCGTGCTTCTGAGCCCAGTCCACCACCTTCTTGACACAGGCCTCCTCCTCCGGGGTCAACTGAATATTCACACTCTACGCAGTGGGGAGAAGCCCCCAGTTGGCCTGGATGAGAAACTCCCCTCTTAGCCTGCTCTTCTTCGGGAAACTCCCAACCCGAACTAAAGACAAAAAAGAACTTCTTTGTGTGGTCCTTTACGCTCGAGTAGCGAGACTCCAATGTTGCAATTCTTCGACCTGGGAACCTAGCCTGGAACCCCCACATGTTGGCCCGACGGTAATTGATTCGGTACACCAACAGAAACTCTCAAGTCGTTAGGTCGAGGTACACCTCCCTGGCCCGGGAGAGTGCCTTCGTGGCAATCACGCAATTGGATATCAGTAATCTCCATCCATTCAGGATAAGCTAGGCAGGAGCCAACCCCAAGTAGTGGAGAACCTCCAGGACGAGGCGACAGAATGGGAGGCAAACTCCACAAGTGAACATCTCGAGGTATAAGGCGACCCAGGACGCCAACCCTGAAGAGGATACAGTATGGTCCAACGGTCGAGGAACCACCAGGATGACCGATCGGGTAATGTTGAACTCCCTCCAAAGAGATTGAAGATCCTTGTCAGTGACTATAGAGATCCAACGTCGACCATCATAGGAAGGGGAAGGAACATCGATGGATGACTGCACTGCCATTGGAACTAAAGAAGAAAGGAGCCGGAGTTGAAAAGGGAATGGAAAGACTTAGAAAGGCCGAGGGAAAGAGATACTCAAGAGGGAGGAAACTGCAGAAATGCCGAAGAGAAAGACGAACCCAGGACTTTAAATAACCGAGGCATCAGTGCAAGGCTTGAGAAACAAAGCGATATCGACTTGACTAACTACTATGAAAAGACTTGCCAGTCTCCAATCGTTGTGGGCAATAAAAGGGATGTCGGGCGCGTGAGTAACACGGTTCGGTAAGGTCTTAAAGAGACCAAAAGACGTGCTAGTCGTCACATCGATTCCTGCCAGTAACTACCCGCCCGTCTGATAGAAAACAAGTGGCACATAAGCTAAAACAACGATTAACTGACGTCCAACGAAGCTAAAAGCCCATAAGATGCGACCCCTGGGTTGGTCGAGACAGTTTGGGAATCGGGAAGGTCATCCCATTTGGAAATCCTGCCACATGGCCGTAGTGAGATTTCGCCGGGTGATATCGGGGGACCGGGCCTTGGGGCCAGGCAACCCGACCCAGAACAACCCAGCAGCCCAGAACCAAGCTGGGTGAAGGGGCTTTCGAGACCTGGGCCTCGGTCTAGCTAAAAGCCCATCTCCAATATGATGTCCCCCCCGCCCCAAATCCCTGCTTATGTCGGTTTCCCAAGCGGGTCACGCCCACCCAAGGAAGGACAACACACATCTCCACGCCCGAGTGGGCAGGGGCATGTCACATTTATTACTGGCTCAGTCACAAAAAATCAAGAACACGTTGCATTTATTATGTGGCAGGGTATACCCTCATGCGACCACAGCATGGAAGCCATTGCCGAGTCAGAGACGAGACAAGTCTAACTCAGACATATCTCAGAATCCCACACCTCTCCTAACTGACAGAGTTCAGGCCAGGTATAAAAGCCCCAGCCCTTTTACGGAAAATGTTGATTGATCCTTTTTATACATACGTGAAACACCTACTAACAAAACCATAGGAGGACTAACGGACTCCCCCAAATCCATCCTTTGCACGTCTTGCATGTACATAGGGCGGGCCCATGCAACTGCTCAGGCTGCGAAACATGTCGTCAACAATATCGATCGAGAAGAAACAAAAATATCATACGAGTTTTATGGTGATAGATAAGTCTTCTTTCTTGGGCTTTTGGCCTGCATATCCAAAACGAAGGACGGTATATCGACAAGGATCAAATTGTACGTGCAAAAGTGACGTAACTCGGAGTCACAGAAACCGAACTACATCAACAAGACAGCGCCCAGATTGTTAAGAAGCTGGGCCTCTTAAGTCGTGCGAACCATATCCATAAGACGATAAACAAATGGGGATTTCCGGATAGCACGCACAAGCGGGTGGGACCTCCAAATCGTTGGCAGGATGTCTCTCCATTTCCAATTCCAGCCCCAATCTTCTTCCAATCTTGCTCTGTATGTTACTCTCCAAAAACCAACGAAATTTCAAGTAGGAGTGAGCGATTGTTCAACATTTAGTTGAGCAATGGAGACCCAAATTTTACCCTGCAACTCTTGCACTCCCGCGCCTATCCCATCCAAACTAGGCAACCAATCCAACTTCTCACCCAAACCCACTCTCTCTTTCGCCGAAAAACCACACCCAAAAGTTGCAGACTCTTACTTGAATTACCTTCGCAAAAATGGGCGCCTTAGCGAGGCCGTAACGGCTCTTGATTCCGTTGCTCAACGCGGGTCCAAGGTAAAGCCCAAAACCTATCTTAATCTGTTACAGTCTTGCATTGATGCGAATTGTATTCAATTGGGTCGGAAGCTACATGCACGTATTGATTTAGTGGAGGAGGTGAACCCATTCGTGGAGACCAAGATCGTGAGCATGTATGCTAAATGTGGGTGCTTGGATGATGCGCGTAAAGTGTTTTATGAAATACGTGAGAAAAACTTGTACACTTGGTCGGCGATGATTGGTGCCTGTTCGAGAGAGCAGAGATGGAGGGAAGTGGTGGAACTTTTCTTTGATATGATGGAAGGTGGTTTTGTCCCTGATAGTTTTCTGTTCCCAAAGATCTTGCAAGCGTGTGCGAATTGCAGGGATTTTGGGACTGGGAAGCTGATACATTCCTTGGTGGTTCGATGTGGGATGAGTCGTTGCTTGCGCGTTAACAATTCAATTTTGGCTGTATATGCGAAGAGCGGGAAATTGAGTTCTGCTAGGAGGTTTTTCGAAAACATGGATGAGCGGGATAGGGTGACTTGGAATGCAATCATATCTGGGTATTGCCAGAAGGGTGATAACGAGGAAGCTCGTAGATTGTTTGATGCAATGTGTGAAGAAGGGGTTCAACCGGGTTCAGTGACTTGGAACATATTGATTTCTAGTTATAACCAGTTAGGGCATTGTGATGTTGCCATGGAATTGATGAGGAAGATGGATAGTTTTGGAATAACTCCCGATGTCTTTACTTGGACTTCTATGATTTCGGGGTTTGCTCAAAACAACAGGAGAAGTCAGGCATTGGATTTGCTGAAGGATATGCTTTGGGAAGGGGTTGAACCAAATGGGGTTACGCTTACTAGTGCAATTTCAGCTTGTGCGTCTTTGAAATCACTAGGCAAGGGAATGGAAATCCATTCTATTGCTGTTAAGATGGGTTTCATATGTGATGTATTGGTTGGAAATTCACTTGTTGACATGTATTCCAAGTGTGGAGACTTGGAAGCAGCACAACAAGTCTTTGATATGATCTTAGAGAAAGATGCATACACTTGGAACTCAATGATCGGAGGATATTGCCACACTGGCTACTGTGGTAAAGCCCATCTCCTCTTTATGAAAATGAAGGAATCTGGTGTACCACCTAATGTAATCACGTGGAATGTGATGATCTCGGGATTTATGCAGAATGGAGATGAGGATCAAGCCATGGACCTATTCCACATGATGGAAAAGGATGGGAAAATTAGGCGTAATACAGCTACATGGAATTCTCTTATTGCTGGTTACCTGCATATTGGGGAAAAGAACAAAGCGTTTGGAATATTTAGACAAATGCAGTCTTCCTTTGTCATTCCCAACTCTGTCACAATTTTAAGTGTCTTACCTGCGTGTGCAAATTTAGTTGCGTGGAAGAAGGTAAAAGAAATCCACGGTTGTGTGATCCGTAGAAACTTGGAGACTGAACTTTCTATAGCAAATTCGCTTATTGACACTTATGCGAAGTCTGGGAATATAGCCTATTCAAGAACAATATTTGATGGAATATCTTCCAAAGACGTCATCACCTGGAACTCATTGATTGGTGGTTATGTTTTACATGGTTATGCAGATAATGCACTTGATCTCTTTAATCAGATGAAGAAGCTCAGATTCAGACCCAACAGAGGTACCTTTGTGAACGTTATCTTTGCCTACAGTCTTGCTGGAATGGTGGATGAGGGGGAGAAAGCTTTTTCTAGCATCACTGAAGAGTTTCGAATTATACCAGCTTTGGAGCATTATTCAGCTATGGTATGCCTGTATGGCCGTGCAGGGAGGCTTTCAAAGGCAATGGAGTTTATTGAAGATATGCCCATTGAACCTGATTCCTCTACTTGGGCTGCCTTACTCACTGGCTGTAGGATTCATGGAAATATTGGCTTGGCAATTCGTGCGGGAGAAAGTTTGCTTGACTTAGAACCGGGGAATTTCCTGATTCACGAGTTAATTCTCAAGGTATATGCTTTATGTGGGAAATTTAGAGATGCTTCCAAAACGAGAAAGCTTGAAAAAGAGAATGCATCAAAAAAATTTCTGGGGCAATGCTGGATTGAAGTTAGAAACATAGTCCATACGTTTCTTGCAGGTGATCAATCCTCAGATGTGCTATATTCTTGGATACAAAGAATACAAGAGAAGGTTAAGGGACATGATATTCGACATGGGCTTTGCATCGGGGAGGAAGAGAGGGAAGAGATCGGTGGGGTTCACAGTGAAAAACTTGCATTTGCTTTCGCCATGGTAGGCTCTAATGCACCTAAAGTTATAAGGATCGTAAAAAACCTGAGAATGTGTGATGATTGCCACAGGGCAGCCAAATATATCTCTGTGGCATATGGATCTGAAATATACTTGAACGACTCACAGTGTTTCCACTATTTTAAAAATGGTCATTGTTCTTGTAAGGATTATTGGTAGAGTTGAAATACAAACTGTTGAAGTCCCCAGATCAGCTTCATCAAAATCATAGAGGCTTTTTGGAGGGTTCAAGATTTGTTTAAGCTGTCATGGTTCTTGTAATGACATGTGAGTGAAAAAGGTTATCAAAATCTTGATTTACTTAGCTATTTGCATTGTTTTTATGCATTGAATAACTTCACTTGAAACTTAAGCTGTTATATCAGTCTCCATTTCATGAAACTACAACCTGACGGTAGGCTGGTATGTTGGACAGGATGGAGATCAATTGTATTCACATTCAGGCAATTTCTGGAGATATGCTTCCAAATGTAAATCATGTGATTACTGCTCTTTCATCCATTTTATGTTTATGCTATTCTATTTTTATCTAAATATTCACTTCTGTAGCTTGGAACCATAAGCATTTGGTCAACTAACCACGTCCACTATATTTCCTTTCGTCACCTCACAAAACTTGCTTTAATTTTCAGGTCCATATACTTATTTGATAAGAATTGCATTCACGATCGGCTTTTGCATTGTGAATTCTTGACCTCGTCACCATGAGCAGGTATATAATTTGAGAAATAGTTCTTTCACTGGTCTGTAGCGATTGCTGCCAAGGAAAATAATGCTTTCTTCAATAGGTGATTATTGATCCTCACGTTTGATATCGTCTGAAAGTATTTTTGTTTAATGCAATTATCCCAATGGTATCTTGACTCACTTCATTGGCTGTCATAGAACTACAAATTACCTTTTGGGCATATGGATTGCCGATCCCTATAGATTCTTGTTACATATCAGGTGAACGTGCAATGATCACGTTGTAGTGAACCTAAGCCAAAACCCAAACATGTATACAAGTCTTTTGGTTATTTTGTTTCAAGGTTGACAGGCGTGGCATATTCTGAAAATTGTTGTTTGAAGAACCCAAGCTTCATTCACAGTTTTGGCTGGGACTGGATTGGTAGTAATTGCCATTATGCAATTGCTGAAGTTTTTTCTTGTAGTCATTTTCTTAATCACGTCAGATATGTGAACGGACCGGTTCTCAGTACCATTTTTAATGATGTATCCATTGGAGGGGTCTGTCCCGCAATTGTGTATGGCATACATGGTGTGCTATGAGAGAGAGAGAGAGAGAGAGAGATGTGCCTGCCTTCTTTATCTGTAAATACCACACAATTTTACAGAGCTTTATATAGTCATAGAGAATTTTGTGTTGGAGATAAGGTGATCCCGAGACCTTGAGGGTTTCCAGGTAGATATATAAAGTGAGTCTTATAATTACAGTACTTATTGAGATTTATTTATTTTTGCATGATGCAGGTATGTAATTTTATAACAGGCGGAGTTCAAGGGTTCTATGTTCTCTGAAGTTCCAAAATGGTCTCCACTGATCATGAATGAAGCCCACGCGTCTTTCGTTGCATCTGTTGCAGCCGTTGGATCGAGACTTGTCAATTAGAAGAATGTGAATCTGTGATGCCCTCTTCCTTTCTTGTTAGTAATAGGTGGCACGTCCTAAATGAAGGGGAAAATATAAACGCACCGTATCAGTTAATTTTTTATATGCTATTATAATTTTTAATACTCGAGTTCCTTCCGGCATTTATTTTCTAAATATTATATAGAAATAAATAAATAAATAAATTTTACATCCATCCATTATCATTATTTTAAAGAAAAAAACTCACAACCTAGACAATCAAAATTGACCATTTGTACTCCAAACTGTCACAGTTTAATAATTTGAATTTCTATTTAAGATTTAAATATTGAAGTAAATGAGAAAAAAATAAAACATGTAACCATCTTAATGACCGGTTTTAATTGATTATGTGATTTAACCAAAATTTTATTGTTAAGAATTTAAATTGCTAGTTTTGATTGTTTTTCATGTAAATTTTAAAAAAATTATGTTAATTCATTGATGCAAAATGTTCCAAAATTTGATTTTTTTTTAATTTTTTTAATTTTTATCATTCATCCACTTATACGCATCTAAATGAATATTTTTACATCTTGAATGAAAGAAAGGAAGAAATTAAGATACTTGGCAGAAGTTAAGAATATAATATAAATAATTTAATTTATATTTTTTTGTTAGTTTAATTTTTTTAGATAAGTGATAATTTTGTATGGTATCAAAGTATAAGTGTTGAGTTTAAATTTTGACTTTATACACCATCTTATTTATTTTTTAAAAATAATATTATATATAATTTTAAAGTGTATAAATCTTAAACACTTCTTTTAATTAAATATTTTTAATGTTTGAGAAATCTGACCAAACACTCGTTGAGTAACGATCGACTTATGTGTTTGTTTGACTGTTACTGTCACCTGCTGTGCGCGTATAGATAACAGGCGGCACACTCTACAGTCGGTAGACATCGTCATCACTCATCGGGGGAAAAAAATAATTAACGAATTGATAAACAAAAGAAGTTAGTCTGACTGGTTTGTTACGTTTGTATATCAAGAATTAGTTTCTTAAAATATATATAAAGATCAAATGTACAAATTTTTTATTAAAAATAAGTAAATTTTATTATGAAAAATTCATTTTTTCTCCATGGAATTAACGTTTTTACAAAGAATAAAGCTTATATGTCGCCCATAGGTGACCGCTATAGTCTACCACTGGGTAAATTTTTTATTTATTTAGTTATTAAGAAAGTGATTTTAAATATATTAGAAAGTGATTTTAAATATATTAGTATATTTTTTATTGTTTAAAAATATTTAAATACATTAAAAAAATGTGAAAAAGATGAAAAAAAGAAGTTACAAAAGCAACTAGTGGTATAAACGAGCGGTGGAGTAGCAAAACTTTCCTACGTAAAAAACTTACCATAAACGCTCTGCTAGGGTTCTCTGTTTTTGGTCCCGCTTGGGTTCGTTCGGTTGGATGCATGGCAGCCACTGATGGCCCGCTGCCCATGGCTGTCCCGTCTAGGTCCTTTGCTGACTTAGTATCTGCAGTGCCTCAACCTCTGCCGGAGTTGGAGGTCCCATTCCGTCAACCAAAAACCATAGACGGTGAGTTGGTTTTTACATTTTCAGTGGATGAAATTGACAAACTTGCACAGCCGTTCCGTTATTCCATTGTCTTGAAATTCCTAAGGCAAAGGCCATCACTAGATGCGGTCAGATCATTCATTCGCAGCCGATGGGGTTTGTCTAGCATACCAGTAGTTTCGGCTATGCAGCGCCCAAGGCATGTCTTCGTTCGGATGGCTAATGAGATGGATTTTAATAAGGCCCTGTCCAGAGAGTCTTGTGAGGTGAATGGAATATTTTACAAGCCTTTTGCTTGGACACCAGATTTCGATGAAGACTTTGAACCACCGTGTGTACCAGTTTGGGTATTTTTGCCTGGTCTTCCACCGAGTTTTTACCAACCTTCAGTGTTAAAGATGATCACAGCCCCTATTGGAAGGTTCATTCGGTGTGACAACTTCACCTCTTGTGCAACAAGGATAGACGGTGCTCGGGTATGTCTAGAAGTAGATTCTTCAAAGGCTCCAATTAATCACTTGGTCCCGAGAAGTAGAAGGCAGGAAATCTTATTTGAGACTTTACCGGCATATTGCTCCAAGTGTAAGTGTCAGGGACATAATCTTCTAACATGCCGTATGGAAACTGCCCAGCAGAAACAGATAAAAGGAACAAAGAAGTGGGTTAAAATAAATGTGAAGAATACGGATGCAGAGGTGACCGATTTAGAGAATCTGAGTAATCCTGAGAAAGAGGTGCAACAGGAAGTTAACAATGCAGCTGCTGCAGTAGCCGAACATGATAATTCTAAGGTGAAAGTTGACGTAGGTGGGAAGGAAATATTAGACGGGAAAAATGAAAATGGGCCTGTGGATAGGCCGGAGGTGCAGTATCAGTATCATTCTCCTCGGTATGTAATAGAACAGAATTATGAAGGTGAACCAAGCTATTCTAAAGGCCATGTGGTTCGGGAGTCTGCAAGTGCTATGGAGTTGATGAGTGACAAGCGTGTGGAGAAAGGTGAAGATCCGGTATTGGGTCTGATAGAGCAGGAAAGGAGGCCTAATGATATTAGTTTGATAGAGCAGGAAGGGAGGCTTAATGATTTTAGTTTTGTACAAGTTACGGCACTTCTAGAGGATGGGTCCAGTTCAAATGATGAGAGGTTAAATATGGAGAATGATGGTGAGCATGTGGAAAATTGGACATCTACAGGATGTAATGAAGGGGATAATATAGAGTTGGCTGATGATATACAGTCGGATCATGAAGTGGAGAGAATCAATATGATAGAGGATATACAAAAAGAATATTGCACAGACTCGGAAGGCATGACTAAAAGAGTCGGTAAGTATCCGAAAAGAAATTCTACACGGGCTATTACTCATCCTAATAAGTTGAATTTATGATTAGTCCAATTCTTTTTTGGAATATTCGGGGAGTTCGTTCCTCTAAGTTGAGGTTGAGAAAAATTATAAAAAAATTTAAGCCTAAGATTATTGCTTTGGCGGAGCCTTTTTTAAAGGAAGATAAAATTCCATCTATGTTGGGACAGTTTAATTGTACTAATTTTATTACAAATGAAGTGCATAGTGGGAAAATTTGGTTACTGTGGCAATCAGAAATTTCTATACAATGGGTGCATGGATCGAACCAATTTGTTTCTGTGAAAGTTGAAGAGAATGGGTTTGTCTTTATTCTCACTATAGTATATGCTAAATGCAATCCTATAGAAAGGCAGAATCTTTGGGAAGGTCTGGTTGAGATAAGTAATATCAATCTTCTGTGGATTCTTTGTGGCGATTTCAACATTATCAGAGAGGACTCGGAACGAAGGGGGGGTCATCCCCGGCCTTTTTCTGCTATGGAAGACTTTAATATTTGTCTTCAAAATTGCGGTGTGATGGATATGAGATCACAAGGCGCGTCGATGACTTGGTGTAATGGTCAAAGTGGAATGGCTCGTAGTTGGGTGAGGTTAGATCGTTGCTTTTTTAATTCTAATTTCCTTAATTGTTTTCCTAACGTTTTCTCGTAGGTTTTGCCTCGTTTTACTTCTGATCATTCTCCTTTAGTGATCCAAATGGGTGAAGATCTGTTTAGGTATGGACCTAGCCCTTTTCGTTTCCAATTTATGTGGACTGATCATGAAGATTTTTTTAATTTTGTGGAGGGGCTTTGGAATCAAGCTGGGTATGGTTCTGGTCTTTTTAAGTTATCTTTTAAGCTTAAAAGACTTAAGGTGGCGCTTAGGGATTGGAACCAATGGGTTTTTGGGAGAACGGATGTGATTATTAAGGAGATTGAGCAGCGTATAGCTAGTTTGGATAATAGCCTTCAGAACTCTTACTCTATAGAGGACGATAATGATCTCTTGGATGCAAATTTGGAACTCCTAACTTGGAAGAATCGGGAAAATTTGCGCCTGTCGCACATGGCTAAGAAAAGATGGCTGAAAGATGGGGATAATAATTCTAAATTTTTCCATGCTTATTTGAATGCTAAAAATCAAAAGAGGGTTACTGATATGTTTCTTGCAGATGGTACTCATTTAAATAATCCTCTTGAGATTCATAAGGCAGCAGTGGAGCACTTCAAGCAGTTTCTGAGTGAGACTAATAGTTATGAGTTTTCCAGTTTACAGGATTTGATTTCCCCTGTGATTAATGAGGATTAGAATTTGATGTTGTGTAGTTCTTCCTCGATTGATGATGTTAAAGATGCTTTGTTCAGTATTCCTATTGATAGTAGCCCTGGCCCGGATGGTTTTGGTTCCGGTTTCTTTAGGTTTTGCTGGGAGATTGTTAAAGAGGATCTTCTGAAGGCGGTTACTGAGTTTTTTCAACATAAGGCGCTTCCAAGATATTATTCGGCTTCTTTTATTGTTTTAATTCCTAAGGTTGATTCTCCTACGAGTTTTGATAATTTTAGACCTATCAGTTTGTGCTCAGTGGTTTATAAGATCTGTGTGAAGATTTTGGTGGGTCGTCTTACGAATGTGCTTCCTAAGATGATTTCCCAAGAGCAAGGGGCCTTTATTCCTGGTCGAAGTATATTTGATAATATTAGTTTAACTCAGGAAATGGTCCATTCTATTAATAAAACTACTAATGGGGGAAATGTCTTGGTTAAGCTTGATATGTCCAAGGCTTATGATAGAGTGAATTGGAGTTTTCTTATACATGTTCTGGAATCTTTTGGGTTTTCTTCTCAGTTTTGTGACTTGATTAACCTTTGTATCTCTTCTCCTTGGTATTCTATTATGATGAATAGTACCTCCTTGGGTTTTTTTAAGGGCGAGCGAGGCCTGAGGCAGGGTTGTAACAGCCCGCTAGAAATTCAATGGTGGAATTTCTATAGACATTAGAAATCTCGTGAAAACCCCATAAGTTTTTACGAATCGGCTAATCGCATAAGTTCTAGTATGTCAACATAATTAGTTTTATCACTCACTATGGTGCCAGAAATGTGATTTTATTTGTTTGAGGTAGTTAGAAGTGTCAGATTACGTTATAGTTTACGCCACTAGACTCAGTTGAATATTTAGGATTTTTCAGTACTAAGTTTATTATGCACTTTTTCGGAGTGAATAGTAACCTCGATAAGCGTACTAAGTGCAGTGGTTTCAAAATCACAGTGTGAAATGTCCAAATTAGGTTAGAGAAGTTTTATTTGGACACTTGGCAAGATCTTAACCACACATAATGAATAGTATTAGATACTTGGCACAAAGAGAAACCATTAGATGGATTTGTGAAGGAAATCAATGTGTGAGATCATGCCACCTAAGCAAAACAGTTTTTTTTCATCTGATCAACCAAATTGAGTTAGATGAAGAGGGTTTCAACCCTAGTAAAACCCTAAATGGTTGGAATCCTTTTGAAACCCCAAAAACTTGGTTGAAACCGAAACCCTAAACGGTTTCCCCAAACCCTAAAGTTGGCATTCAAACCCTTTTTGATCCAATTTCTAGTATTGTGTTTAATCACTTGATTAAATCACTTTCACATGCTATTAATTTCTCAAATTCCTATTATGACATCTTTATCCAACATTTTAAACCTTAGAAATTTGATTGGGCCAAGAAAAATTGGATTTGGGCTTGATAGCATCTCAAACCCTAACCAAACCCCCTTTAAACCCCAAATTGAAGCCCACTTGGTTGAGGCCCACTAAGGCCCACTAAAGCCCACGAATTTTGGCCACCTTGGCATAGCTTCTTGGAGAAATTTCCTCCCCCACTTGGCAGACCATTCATTGCATCAAGTTGCACTCATTAATATGGAGGAACCCACCCCATCAAGTCCCATGTCTCATAGCCTTTGTAAGTTGTCTTTTGCCCCCCACTATCCTCTACATTATGTCACATGTCTACACCTCCACTCAATGATCATTAAGGTCCAAATATTCTCCCTACAGAAGTCTTGAGTCGTGCAAGACACACTTACTTCACTTTAATCATTTCTTCACCCCGTTCTTAGAGAGAAACCCAAAAGAGCTCTCTCGGGCAGATTTCTGGGTCTTTTTGCGTGGAGTTTTTCGACCCTTTGTAAGTATTTTCACACGATGACTCCTTCATAAAAGTTGTTCCTCTTTGAGTCTAGTTTCCGTAGATGTATTTTTCGTATCATTCCATGGTCATTTGGTCGGTCAAAAGTATTTTTAACCATGGAAAGGTCATTCTGGGCGTGAATCTGGAGAGTGTGTTATGTTTTGGAGTTTTTGACCAAGCTAATGGATATATCTTGGTCCGAAAATTTTATGGAGTGTTCTTAGAATGTGTTTAAGAGTTTTCATTGAGGTTTTGTTGCATGAATAAAGATTTTGATGATAGATTTTATTAGATCTAGAAACATGAAAACTGGAAGTGACAAAACAGTTTTTATTTGGATAAAGTTTGAATATTTTGAGGTTTGATCTTACTCTAAAGGCTTTGATATTTTTATATGATGATCCTAAGTCTCTTATTTTCATGTTAGGATGTTATTTTGGAGATATTTAGTATTAGTTTCAAAGATATGATTTTTCTATGCAAGAGAATTTCGGTTAGGCCTAAGATTTGATGTTTTTAGGTTAGATCCATGTTTTATTGGGTTTTAGCCATGTGATTTTAATTTTGATGGTTGGATATTCTTTAGGACACGTTTTTAAACCATGTGATACTTTATTTCAAAGATCTCACCTTCTTAAGCCATTGATCAAGAGATTTATCAAAGCTAGTTAAGAAAAAGTTTCTGTTTTTGGACTAAGTGTAAAATCAAAAACTCCAAGTGTTATTTTTGTGATTTTGGTGACTTTAGTTTGATGATTTAAAGCATGGTTTATCTGAGGATGATGTTATGAATATGTTAGAAGTAAGATTAGATTTTTTGGAATTCTTGGAGATGTTTTGATTTAAGGACAAAGCTTGTGATTCAAGTGTTTTGATCTTTTTACAAAAAAGTTTGGTGTTGATTATTAGCTTTTTCTAAATGGATGTTTCAAGTATGGTTTTAAACTTAGGATTGGAAGATGTTTGTTGTAAAATTTTGGTTTAAGCATGAGTTTTGAAGTTGGAAGGAATTGTAACAAAAATCAAGAGAAATGGCCTATGGATGTTTCGGCCATAGTGTGTTTTCCATAGTGTTGTTTTGTTTTAAATTTTTTTCTGAGTTGATATTTGAGTTTAGAACAAAATTTACATGAGGAATGTAAATTTTGGAAATTTTTGGAGTTAGGATATGAAATCCTTAAGTTATGGGTAAAATGGTCGTTTTCCCACATGTAGAGGGTAAAATGATAATTTTACTCTAAGATAACTTGTTTCCATGTTTCTAATTGTTAGTAATTAAATTTCTAACTTTTAGAATGACCTTTTACAGTTTCTCGTATATCGCACTTTATTCTCGTAGAACGTGACAATCGAGGTAAGTTAGCCTCTAACTTACTATCAGTTTATTGTGTATGTGTGATGGGTAAGAGAACTACAATTTATGTATGTATGTTATCGTATATGCCATGTCATGCTATGTCATTACATGTTTATCTGCTACGTATGATTTAATCTCTCATGAATAATTATCTGTTACATAATCTTTTCTATCATACAATGATGTATGTTATAAGTATGCCATGTTAAGTATGCCATGAAATGTTATGATTAAATCATATTGTGTCATTTACAAGTATACGCCATGTTAGAAAAGTATATGATATTAATTAATATCTCATGCATTAAGAAAGATAAGACATGTTATGTTACGTATAATACGTGGGGCCACAACAACTGTGGAGTACGTATTATATTTTATGTTACGTGAATACGTGGGGCCACAACAACTGTGGAGTACGTATTATATTTAATGTTACGTATATACGTGGGGCCACAACAACTGTGGAGTACGTATTATATTTTTATGTTACGTGTATACGTGGGGCCACAACAACTGTGGAGTACGTATTATTTTTTATGTTACGTGTATACGTGGGGCCACAACAACTGTGGAGTACGTATTATATTTTATGTTACGTGTATACGTGGGGCCACAACAACTGTGGAGTACGTATTATATTTTATGTTACGTGTATACGTGGGGCCACAACAACTGTGGAGTACGTATTATATTTTATGTTACGTGTATACGTGGGGCCACAACAACTGTGGAGTACGTATTATATTTTATGTTACGTGTATACGTGGGGCCACAACAACTGTGGAGTACGTATTATATTTTATGTTACGTGTATACGTGGGGCCACAACAACTGTGGAGTACGTATTATATTTTATGTTACGTGTATACGTGGGGCCACAACAACTGTGGAGTACGTATTATATTTTATGTTACGTGTATACATGGGGCCACAACAACTGTGGAGCATGAAGTATGGGGCCACAACAACTGTGGAGCATACACTACGTGAGACACAGCAATTGTGACACGTAGAATACGTGGGGCCACAACAACTGTGGAGTACGTATTAAGTCAAGTTTCAGATCAAGTGCATGATAAGTCAAGTTTCAGATCAAGTTCATGTTTTGTTATGTACACGTACATGTTATGTTCATGATCAAGTTATGTTCCAAGTTCATGTTCACATCATGTTAAGTTCACGTTTACAGTATGTCTCAAGTTCACGTTTATGTCATGATATGTTCAAGTTTATGTTATTTTCAAGTTCATATTTATGTTATGCATGTTTACGTTCATGCTACATTTCAAGTCCATGTTATGTTTTAAACTCAAGTTCATGTCATGTTAAGTCAAGTTCAGTTCACGTTTAAGTTCTGGTTATGTCATGTTATATGTCAAGTTATGCTATGCTTATGTACGACTTTACTTATGCATTTATGCTTTTACTGCCATGCATGCATCTTTAACCTGTGTGTGAGTTTTATGTTAACTTACTGAGATTTGTAATCAAATCTCACTGTGGTAGTCCCAACTACCATTCCCCCCGAATGGTAGATCTTGTTACAGGACCCAAAGAAGAATTGGAATCTGACCATCTGAATACGGTCATCTAGGCTACGGTGCGATGTTGATGATGGTATAGTATTTAACTTAGGTTAATGCTTGTACTTTTGGAGTTGTATCTCAAGTATTCTTTTGATCACAACCATTTTGGACTAGTGTAGTGATCACGGCTTTTTAGTATGTTTTTATGTATGAAATATGTTTCAAGTATTTGGGATATTTTTAGTTTGGTGCATAGTATTGCTAAAGAAAAAAAAAAATAATCCGCTGCGAATATTGCATAATGCTAGATGCATGTTAGGAACATTGCATCTTATATGTCATGAACGGGGGCAGGTAACCTTGTGTTGCATGTCTCGACGCTTCAAATGTCCGTTCAATCCCAAGCGGAATTTGGGGGCGTCACAAGGGTGACCCGCTCTCTCCTTACTTATTTGTCACTATGCAAGAGACGTTATCTCAGCTGATTAAGAATGCTTTTGAAAAGGGCAATATTGGCTGGTTTTCTCAAGCAAGAGGTACCCCCATATTTCTCACCTTATGTATGCGGATGATATAGTTATTTTTGCTAATGGTGGGAAAAAATATATGAGAGGGTTGATGGAGGTGATTAATATGTATGAGAATTGGACAGGTCAAATCCTTAATAAAAATAAGAGTGCTATCCTGTTTTCTAAAAAGATATCGGAATCCAGAAAGTCCTCTATCCTTCGTTTGACTGGTTTTTCAGAAGGATCTTTTCCTTTTAAATATTTAGGTGTTCCTATTGTGATGAGACGTTTGAAGGTGAGTGATTTTAGTGATCTGATTGGAAAATTTAATAAGAAGATTGCTGGGTGGAAAATGAAACTGTTATCTGCTGGGGGCCGGGTTATTCTTTTACGTCATGTCTTATCAAGCATGGCTACTCATCTCATGGCCGTCCTTCACGTTCCTAATGGTGTTTACATGGTGCTAAACAGGATTATGAGTTCCTTTTTTTGGGGTGAGCTTGAAGGGAAAGGAAAGAGGAAGTGGGTGGCTTGGAAACATATTTGTCATCCTATTGAGGAAGGTGGTTTGGGTATCAGGGATTTTGAGGAGGTTCAGAGGGCCTTACATATGAAATTTGCTTGGCGTCTTCTTCAGGGTCATTCTTTATGGGCTGATTTCTTTAGAGGCAAGTATGTGCAAGGTAGCCACTTATCCCTTTTGAACCCTACTAAAGGGACTAGGTTTTGGAAAGCTATAGTTCATTGCATACCGGAGGTTTTAAATAATTCTAAGTGGCTTGTGAAAGAAGGAAATGTCTCTTTTTGGCATGATAATTGGGCGGATAGGGGTCCTATTGGTGATCATTTTCCGGTTGTTGAGAGTCCTTTGCTTAGAGTAAAAGAGTGTCGGATTGATAATGAATGGGATTTTTCTCTCTTGGAAAGATTAGTGGGTCACCAAAAAGCTCTAGATTTGTTTCAGTTCTTGGCGTCTAGGAAGGATGGACAGGATATCCTTGTTTGGATGCGAGAAAACAATGGGAGGTTTAATACGAAGAGTGCTTGGGAATGTATCCGTGTTAGAGCTCCCTCTTTACCATAGGCCCAATGGATTTGGCATACTCATATTCCCAAAAAGATATCTATTATGATGTGGAAGGCGTATCATAACTGTTTGAGTGTGGATGAGAAGATCAAGACTATTGGCATTCCTGTTGTTTCTAAATGTAATTGTTGTACCATGGGTCATATGGAGAATTTAAATCACGTTCTTTGTACTGGTGATTTTGCTAGACGTATTTGGCGGTTGGCTGCGACTCACTTTGGTGTTCATATGGGTGTTTTCCAAACTTGGAAGGAGCAAATTAATTTCTGGTTTCGTCGGGCAGGTAAGTCTTCTCAGTTAAGAGTTATCTTTGGTATTCTCCCTTCTATTGTTTCTTGGAGGCTTTGGAATAGGCGGTGTAAAGCTCGGGTTGAAGATAAAGTGGATTCAGTTCAGTCAGTTTGGCATGTTATCAAGTTGTGGATTCGTAGGACTATGTCGGGTTTTATGAAAGTATCTAGGATTTCTCCTCAAGATGAGGCTATTTTGAAGAATTTGGATATTCCGGTTGTTTATCCCAAGACTAGGCAAACCCGTGTGATCAGGTGGAAGAGGTCACCTCAAGATTGGATGAAGCTTAATTCAGATGGTAGCAGTTTAGGGAATCCGGAGCCGGCTGGTGCTGGTGGGGTTATTCGTGATAGTCTTGGTAGGTTACATTCTGCCTATTCGGTTTTTTTGGGTCAGGGGTCTAATAATTTTGCTGAGTTGAGAAGTTTGTTGGAAGGGGTTCGGAGATGCCACCATTTGGGTTTTCGTCGGGTTGAGATTGAGGTTGATTCACAAGTTTTGGTCCGTTGGTGTACTAAAGGTGAGTGTAATGTTTGGTATCTAGAAGATTTTTGGGAGGATTTGTGGGGTATTCTGGGATGTATGGAGTTTCGCATCCAACATGTTTTTCGTGAAGGGAATGTGGTTGCTGATCATCTAGCCAAAATGGGAGCTGGGGGTTGTAATATGGATTGGTCATTAAATGAGTCCGTACCTGATCAGATCCGTGGTATGCTTTGTATGGATAGTATTGGTCTCCCCTATTTGCGCATTTAGTAAGTCCAGGTTTGTTTTCCCTTTATCTGCTTTTGGTTATTTTTCTTTTATGCACGTTTTGCAGGTGCTTTGGTTTTGGTTTTGGTTTAGGCTTTTATGTCTAGCTGGTTTGGTTTTTAGGCTTGTTAGTTTCGGTTTCTTGGCTGTCTTGTTTTTTGTGTTGGTTGTTTGGACACTTGGTTTTGGGTGGTTTTATCTTAGTGTTAATCTTGTAAACCCCCAAGTGTTTTTGATGTAGCCACGATATTCCTCCGCCATAAGTGAGGGCTTCTTAATAAATTTGGGACGGGGCTGCTATGTGGGTGGCTGCCGACTCTTCTTTAAATTTAAAAAAAAAAAAAGAGCGGTGGAGTAACACCACTCTTTTACAAAATATTTGTATAAGATTTGTAACTAACATTACTTCTTTATAAATAAAGAATACTCTAGCAACAAAGGATTACACAAAAATAATCCTATAAATTAATGCGATTTGATGTAATTTGTTAAATTATAAAATTATTTTTATTATAAAGTAGATCTAACAGATCAGATGGAGTCACGTCAATTTGTAGAATTATTTTTGTGTATTTCCTTTGTAGACATGGGTGAAAACAAACCGGTGAACTGGTAAACTGGATTAAACTGGTGGGTTTGGTTTAGTCTGGTACCGATTCCATTTTTCTCAAAATCGGTCCGGTTCTAGTTTTCATTTTTCTAACACCGAATGGTTCATATATATATATATATATTAATTCTTTATATTGTATAAAATATTTTTATATTATAAATAATTTTTATATATAATAAATAATTATATATAAAATAATTTTGTATCATATGATAAATCACTAATTCATATAATATTAAATTTTAAAATCATATATCATTATACTCTATAATATAATTATAATATACTACAATATACTATCACAATATTATTATATACTATAATATATTATATTATATATACTATATATACTAGTGTTGCCCAGATGACTAACATAAAAGGGAGGGTGAATTGAGCGTACGTCCTCACCTCAAGCTACTCCTTGAGAATCCCCAAATTCACTATTCAACATCATTCAGGTAGAGATAGAAACCTATTACACATTTGAACAACACTGCTACAAAGGATCTGTGTAGAACACCATCTACACTTGCAATCACCTTATACATGATGATTCAACTATTTCCTATATAGAGCATTTTCTACACACACAACGGTTATACACACTCTTTTACTGATACAAGAGCTGATAGTGGGTAGGTTATCAGAAAACACTTTTCAAGAGTGAAATAAGAACAAAACAGCGCAAACTATATCTCTCTCAAAATGAACAAGGTTTAAGGCTCAATGCTTAGAAAAGAGAGAATGAAAGCTTTGAATGAATATTATATGCTCTTGATGTTGTGAATGTGAAACTCTCAAATGATCTATTTATAGGTATATGAGATTTCATATTCAAATTTAAAAAGATTCATATGTCAAAGACAACATCATTTACTTTTCAAAAATTTCAAATCTAATATTTTTACTTTTCGCATATAAAAAAATGAGTACTATTTACTTTTCAAAATTTTCAAACAAAATTATCTACCTTTTGCATAAGTCAAAAAGAGTATCAATCATTTTTGAAAATATTCAAATAAAGAATGCACATGCAAAAGATAAGAATCAATCTTAATATTTTCAAAATTTTCAAACAAAATCATCTACTTTTTGCATAAGTCAAAAAGAGTATCAATCACTTATATTCAAATAAAGCATGTACATGCGAAAGATGACAATCAATCATCTTTAATCATGTCATACACACGTGAAAGATGACAATCAATCATCTTTCAAAATATTCATGCACATGTAGAAAATGTATTTAATATTTTATGATAAAATATTAATTTTAAGCCTTAATCATGATTTCGAATTTTTCAAGAGATGTATAAAATTACTCTATGAGATTTAATGTGAACTTATTACATTCTTGCTCATGCTTGGTTTTTTGATATGCTTGACATCATTATATAGACAACTTGAGTTTGAGACTCTTTTATTATTTGAATTCATTTGTTATCATCAAAATCAATATGTAGATATATAATTACAAGAAATTTAAAATATTGGATTCAACAACTAGAAAAACCGTACCAAAACTGATAAAATTGGAAGTATCGGTTTAAAATTTTTCAAATATCAAAAGTGATATATACAAGTTTTGCGATTGTATTATAAAATATATCTAAAACCTTATCAAACCAAATTGATTACACCTCTATTTATAAATATATAACTGTACTCGTTATAAATACATCAGCCGCAAGATACATTACAAAAACATGTAACATTACAAAAACATGTAGGATTGATGACATTAAAAACAGACTCTGTTCTTTCTTGTACAAGTTCTCTTTATGAAAACCCACAGAATGAGAGAAACAACCTTCGATGCTTACAGCTGGTTGTTAGGAATAAATAAATAGAACAGAGAGAGAGAGCCTTATGCGTTAAAAGCATGGTTAAGGGAGGGTTGTAGGTCCACCTACTGGTGGTTAAGGTTTGAACCCTCCCAAGCAAACAACCACCGCAGTCCTTCTAACTTTCTAGCGTGTTTTTGCCGTCCGGTGTCTTGTCACACGTGAGAATCAAAACTCAGAATGATTTGACACAGATATAAGAACAGTTTTTCCACCTTAATTTGCCATTAAAATATTGTAGTTGGTGGCAGCAACAATTATATGCTAGTTTAATATAAATATTATATGCATTTTATTGAGTTGGTGCCTTAGTACTTCCAATGATAGGGAGGGCGGTCTTTTCTTCGGAATATACCTCTTGGGATTGGCATTTTTCTCCGCTCGGGGGAAGAAAGATTGTCGCTTGGTCTGATAGTTTTGGTTTCAAAGGCCCGAGTTTTTCCGCTTCCCGCTGAAGGTTCATCATTCCTATGCCTTTCTGGTAATTGTTTTTTCTTTTCTTTTTCTCAATGCTTCTGTTAGTTACCTTTTCTCTGTTCTTCGACGTTGTTATCTGCGGTAAAATCCGATGCATGAACTACATAATTATGTCGATGATGATGATCATTAAAGTTGAACAAGAAGAAGTCATGAAAGTGTTGGGGCTGATTGTCAGAACTGTGCCTCTTGGTACTTTGTATTTTTTGTTCTTTCGGCTTCAAAGTTTTCGTTTTGGGCTTTTACCAGTTGCACATTTTCTTGTTCAAGGGTGTCCGTATATATGACTTTGTACTTTGCCGATGGTTACTCTATGCTTATGCTTTATTCTTTTTGGTGTTTCTAATTTTTGGTATTGAGGCATGAATTGGATGAGGTAGCCGACGCGTTCACCAGAAGAAAGACTTTTATGGGTAGAAGAATTTGCTTAATAATCTCCTTTCTAGATGGGTTATTTTGCTTCTGGGTAAATATGTGTTATCTGGTAATTGACGGTGCAGATACTTTTTCCCAAGAAGACACTTTGGGGTGAGGATTAATCATCACCACTTACAAAGAACAATGATTCGAAGTTCCTTTTGAAGTCAACTTTTAAGCGCCTAGACTGCTTGTTCCTCGGAATATTTGTTAGCCTCCACTATTCTGATATTTGGGAGCTTGGGTATTATAATGCGAACTTGTTTTATATTTAAAAAAAAAAAAAAGTTTTCTTACTTTTCTTACGCTTGGTGTCTTTGGCCGTCATTCAACATTGTGGTTTGGGGATCTGTGTTTCTCTGTAATCTATGATTTCTTCACTGTTGGCTTGTTTTTATTTTTCCTGAAAATAATCGACATCTGAAGATACCATGGTGTTTATACCTTTTGAAATGTAAAATGTATCTGTACTTATATGGAAAAAAAAGGAAATGTAAAACGTATTTGTGGACTGTGCAGTTATTTTGACGAGTATAGGACAGTTAGGATTTTCAATTTTGTAATTTTTCCCAAGACGCTGAAGGGGTTTTTTCTTTATCCTGTTAGGATTTTTTTTTCTGCTCAAGTTGGGTATAGCAATTATCATTTAATTGTGAAGAGCAGTGGTAACGTTTTTGCTTTCATCTCTAGATACTCAACTGAAGTTGCCTGAGTCGGAGGAAGCAAAACATGGCTACCCATTTCCAAAGTCTAAGTAATCAAAGAGATGTCTTGCTGACTCCATATCCAGGGGACACGAAATTTGCTTCATATTCTGAACCGCCTTTCCATCCTGGCAACATAATGATGTATCTGAACCAAGCTTCTTCTGCATCCTACTCAGATATCTTGTCTGGTGGTTCTGTATCCCCTCTCAACCGTGATGAATCTGTGGGTGGCAGAAATGAGATGACGCTCATTCCACCTACAGGTGACAGAGCAAGTATGCAATCTATTGACGGACAGCTAAATTCTGTACCAGGCGATCCCCTCATAGACTCTGTTACTGGGGATTCCCAGATGATTCCAAGGACACAGCTGGGAGTTTCAGCTGGTGAACAAAATATTCAGTGTCAGGGATTATCTCTTAGCCTGGGTACACAAATGCCATCCGCAATACCTGTAGGTTCATTTGGTAACCAGTATCCAAATCCAAACCCAGGTGGGTCTTCTTTCTCCACTACTAGTCTCCAAAACTCGATGAAGGGGACAATATCTAGTAAAGCTGATGAAAATCACCAGTATGGTGAGTTGAGAACTGCAGAATGTTTGCTATCTGGTTTTTCTGGAGCCAACCAGAATAATACAAGAACAGAGACATTGTGCAATCGTCATTCCTCTATGAGCCAAAAAGAGATGCTCTCTGATCAATATCTATATGAACCATCAGGTTTTGCAAACACGATGTTAAACTCAAAGTATCTCAAGGCAGCACAACAATTGCTTGATGAAGTGGTCAATGTCAAGAAGGCTTTAAAGCAACATGGATTGAACAGACATCAAAGCATCCTGGGGATTGGTTTGGATGGCTCTAAAGAGAAAGATGGGAGATCAAGTTCTTGGTCTGCAAAGATATCTTCAGACCCTGGCGAGTCAACTCCCAACTCCTTTTGTGAGCTATCACCTGCAGAACAACAGGATTTGCAGAATAGGAAGGCAAAACTTTTATCAATGCTGGATGAGGTACTCCTACTGCCTCCATATTTTTGCTAGTTCTATCATTTTTCCTTTCTTTTAAATTGCATGTATAGTTTGAATTTCTTGACCATACGCTTGTAGAAGATCCTTTCGACTATTGTATATTCTTCCTGCACACTATATACTCACTCACACAACTATTTCCTGAGAATTCCGCTGTGTGATACAATCACAGGTAGTAGTTTGTACTAGTAAAATAGGGATAGGGCTGGGTTGGGTGAGAGAATGTTCTTATCAGTTTGCAGTGCTGAATCCAGGTTTTTTAGTAGGAGTCTCTGCAAGTTCAACATAAATAATGAGAGTTTATTGAAAAAGATTCTGAGTGGAGGCTTCAAGCTCATTCTGGTGCTTAAGAGACGTGTGCTGGGGTGTGGAAATGGGTTATGAAGGGTAGGAGGATTTTAAGTTCAATTAGTTGTTAATGGGAATGGCTCATCCTTTTTTTTTTATCTTTTCTATGTTTCTTCCTCCTTTTGGGTTCATATCCATGTTCTTTCTCTATATATGGATTCTCCCTCTTTCTCTCTTACTCTCTGTCCCATGTTATTATTTATTTATTCATTTACTTTTTTACTTACAAAGGTACAATCAAAAATAGTTGTGCTCCTGTTTTAGGTTGATAGAAGATACAAACAATATTACAATCAGGTGCAATTTTTAGTGTCGTCTGTCGACATGGTAGTGGGGTGTGGGGCAGCTGAACCATACATAGCTCTTGCACTCCAGACAATTTCTCGACACTTCCGCTGTTTGCGTGATGCAATCATGGGTCAGATTCAAGCTACCCAGAGAAGCCTTGGGGAGCAAGATGCTTCCTTGTGTGGTCAAGGAGGAGGGATACCTCGTCTCCGCTATGTAGATCAGCATCTGAGGCAACAAAGGGCTCTTCAGCAGTTTGGTGTGATGCGACATGCTTGGAGGCCTCAAAGGGGGCTTCCTGAGAGCTCCGTTTCAATTCTCCGTGCTTGGCTCTTTGAGCACTTCCTTCATCCGTATGTCCCTCAACACTTGATTTCCCTAATTCTATTTCTATCCTGTACTTGCTATTATATTGAGAAGTTTTAATTTACTATCTAACCTTATTTCACCAGTTACCCAAAGGACTCCGAAAAAATTTTGCTCGCAAAGGAAACGGGCTTGACCCGAAATCAGGTAAGATGATTCTAAAAATGGTTTCTTAATATGCATTGTTGGTACTGGAATTTAAAAGTGCCAGTACATTGTCCATCTGAATGTTGCTTCTCATGCACTGTTCATGTTAGGACTTTTTGATTCTTTGAATTGGGAAATCTTCTACACATATATCATCCTCATCAATGGATGCCTTAGTTTTGATTAAAACAATGTCATAGAAATCCTTGCAGACCCTTTTTCTGCTCATGTGGCATCTTCATTAATTTTATATACCAATCAGGTTGCAAACTGGTTTATTAATGCACGGGTCCGTCTTTGGAAGCCCATGGTTGAGGAGATGTACAAAGAAGAGTTTGGCGAATCAGAGCTGAACTCCCGATCTTCACCAGAAAATGCCTCGAAAGCACCAAGGGATAATTCTGGGGCTTTTGAGGATAGGGGGGAGGAGTTGCAAGACAGTGTGATAACCACAACTGTTGATGGTGTTCGCCATGGACAAGCCCATGAATCAAAGTTTGTTAACGTAGAAATAAATGGGAAAACCACAGGAATAGGATTTGGCAGTAGTGTTGTGGATAACCATAGCCTTTATTCAGATGAGAATATCCCACAACAACAAGGTGGTGATGGGAGTCTTGTGGCTGCCGCTACCACGTATGATATGTCTGAGTTGCGTACTTTTGTAGATGGCAGCCAGGTTTCACTTGCACTAGAATTGCGGCATTGTGAAAATGATGGATTCCCCATGTCCGGTGTCACCAATTTAAGAGGTAATAAAACAATAACTACTACTGCAGAGCCCGATTCAGTAGATTTTCAGTGCCAGGATTTGGGAAAGCAACATCACAGGTTTGACAATTCCCATATGTTACATGATTTTGCAGTCTAAGCAAGGGCTTGCTTCGGCACTGTTCATCCTACTTGCTTATTGTCTGAAGATACAGAAACCACTAGAATTTCAATTATACGTGTAGATATGGGTACGATATACGATACTCACAATATAACAAAAAGACTTGGGAGTTGTAGGCATACTTTGTAAAGATAAGATGCGGATATATTTTTGTGCACTTGATTGAATAAGGAATCTTGTAAAAGCACTCTCAATTGTGATATTGATGTATCATTTCTCTAAAACAGACGTTATATAATAATTGACCAATTTTATTGGATTTCCATTTGTATTTGTTTGGTTTATGGATTTGATCTCTGTGCAAGCAACGTAGTCAAAGCTGGCAGTTCTACTTCAAACCATTCAACCCGTCCGAGTTAGAGCCAACTGTCTGGGTTTTGACGAAGGGTCAAAGCATGTCTATATATATATATAGCCACCATAGCCAGCTCTGGAGCACATTATTGTAAACCAGTATGGATGCTTCGATATTCACAACAGTGTAAAAGTTGCTATTCAACTGAATCAGCTGAAGATCCTCATCTCATTCCAATGAGATTATTTTCATTCTCCGCATCATTTTAAATGTTCATTTAATAGACGAATTTATAGCCAAAAGACATATCTGAAAGAAAAATTTTTAAGTTTTTATTTTAAAAATTTTAGCTAATAAAATTAGATCTTTATTCCACCAAATGACATTTATATGTTAAATTTACAAAAGAAAATATATAAAAAAGAGTATTAATCTCACAATGAATTGATGTTGTTTGATTTACTAATCAAATTTCTTCTTAAGAGAGCCCAATTTGTTAAAAAAAAAATCTCATTTAGACCAGCATTTTCCTTTATGGTAACATGCTGTCTGTTTACTTATATTTAATATAATGTGTGATAAAAAAGCAATTCCGCATTCACTATTTCAGACAATTTTACTGTTTCCAGCTGGCCAGCTGGGTAATGATCCAACTCTATGGTTTCCCCAGTGGTCCACCATCCTCAGGTTCCTGATTTGGTATCCCCAGATTGGAGTACAGGTCTAAGTTACATTATTTACCTCTGTTAATATTCCCCCAGTTTCAGAAATGCTTTTATGTGTTAAAAAAGGTGTTCATTTATGTGGAATTTCCTCATGCATTCTAAGATGGTCCCCTGGTAAGGACTTAAGGAGCTACCTTTATGGGGATCTAAATTCTGGTGCCACACAGTTGATGGTCCCAAACGCTGGTTAATTTTGATCGAAATTCAAAGCCGGGTAAGTAGCCAAGCTATTGCTGTTCAATGCTTTTGATAGACAACCGGATCAGCTTTGAAAAGGAGAGGTTGTTGAATTGTTCATGTTCCTCTACGTGGACCAAGAATGGCTTAGATAACAGTGAAGGTGGGTGCAAATCATGTATAAAAACAGGAAAAATTTTGCTTGGTTTTGATATTTGTAGTCACAAAGACCATACTTTGTAAAAGGTATTTATCTGCTAAAAACAAGGGGTTAATACATAAAACTGGGTATCGAGCCCTTAGAGCAAATGAGTTTATAATTAGTAGGAGAACCCACACCATCAAAGTGGATGATGAAGAGTTTTGCTGGCATTAGTCTCTATCTTCTCGGCTTTTGTTCGCAACCCGTGTGGTTGTCAGGATGATTCTTTTTGGCACATGCAGGTGCAAGAATTTCATAGAATGACTTTTTTCGTTGTCATTTAATTAATGGGAGACTGACCAAAGCGTTTGATTTCTTTTAATAAGCTTTTAATGCATGTATAATCAAAGCATTCGTTCGTACATTTATAGATGTTTGTAAGAACATATCTGCTCATCCATCCCAAATGGCTTTGATGTTTGAAAGGGAAAGTGATTGACAATTCCAAGGTAATATTCACGGGGACAAGTCTGTAGGAAATTGCAGCTTGCAAAATACTGGTATAGTTCAGATCAAGCAGACACTTTAAGCTGTGTCCGGGCATCTCGGGCCCCGATGAAGCAAACAAAGTTACGGAAGTAGAGAGTGACAAGTGCAGGAAGCCAAAGGAACAAAGATAGCAATGATTACTAAAGTATCCAAAGGCACCACACCAACATGCATTCAGAATCAGTTTCATCAGCACACCATTCCAAACCCAACGACACCCATCTCTGTCTGTCTCGTTTTCTCTCTCTCTATCTCTCTGTGGAGAATTTATGTATTGATTATAATTTTAGAGTTATATTCTTGAAAGATGGTGATATTTCAGTGTCCTTTCAACATCTCTATGCATGACTACAAAACCTAACAGGAAAAAGTTAGGTATTCCCATATGGTTTTACAGGGCCATGAGCTGACAATGTTAGAACTGGGAGTGTGCAAAAGATGGCTCACTTTTTATCCACCTTTTACAGAGTGAACAGAAACAATTTTAACATATTGAGGGAGCTCCCCTGGGAAGAAGAGAGGGAGAGAGAATTTTACACTGTCTTGAGCTAAATTTTACTTTTGAGTCTCCCAAAGAAATGTAGCTGTTGGCAGTAAAGTTGAAGGATCGACACTTTTGCTTGTTTGTTTTATAGTCAGGGAGGTCGGGGGACCATCTTTTACTGTCATTTTCTGCCATATTTACTTCGCCAATTAGCTTTGTTCCTCTAAAGAACTAGCAGAAGTCTATTTCTCTAGGTTTTCTGCCGCTCAGATTTAGACCTGTCGCGAGCTAGCAGGCGAGAGAGAGAGAGAATCGTCTTTCTTCTTTGACTTGTTATTAACACAGGTATGCTTGCTCTTAGCACTTGTATAGTACTGGTATTTTCCTGCTTGTTTTGGCTTACATATTGTATATGAATAAAACAGTAAACATACTTATTCACCAGTTATTTTATATGTGACTTCAAAAGGTGATATTAATTCGCTTCATTATTTTTTCTAAATTATGCCACTAATATAGAAATATAAATCACGTTTTGTGAGAATAAAAATATATTATACTCTGGTCTATTAAAGTGGCACTTTACTTGCCTCTATGTCATGCAACAGTTGGTTTCATCACAGTCTCTAACCATTAAATCTGATGAAGTTAGAAAGTTTGATCTTAAGTCGGTTAAAATGTCATTTTTTAATTAAAGGTTGACAAATTGAACTTACCTTAGTCTCTTTCAAATAAATAACTTGGGTTCATTCCATCTTTCAGTGGGTATTTTCACTTGGAACTTTCTTAGTTCTTCAGCTCTACCAATCAGGTCCTGGTGTTAGTTGGAAAGAACTTGTTAAGATATTGGTTTGTCTGGTTTTCAGCTAGTTCTGTCCTGTACGGTTACCTCATTTTTAATGCTTTTGACTTTGAGACTATTTTGTTTCTGGTTTCTATACTTTGTTAATATGATTTTCCAGTGGATTCTTTAGTGGTTCGGCTATGTTAGCATTCCTTCTAGTTTAAATTCTGAGACTCACTTGCATCGAGCCGGTTTTCTTTCTGATCACTTGTCCATGGAATTTGTTTCTCAAAAGTTCTCTCTTAAGTCGAAAATTGTAGTGTCAATAAAGCTAGTACTTGCGCCTAATATTTCAGAATCTCTTTCTGGTTTTTGGTTTCAGTTGCTTTGAAGGCAACTTAGTACATATTTTCCATTTCAGTGCTGTCAGTCATACCCTCTGTTGGCCTCTCCTTAATGATCCATCTGATCCCCCTCGTATTGCTAACTTAATGCAACCCATGAAGACGACAAGCAAGAGATCGTTTTCTTTACAGTATCTATTGCTTTCCCAGCCATCAAGGAATTGTGATTCATCTTTAGCATTGGAACTTCATTTTCAATAATTTGGGTTGATTTTTTCTGTTCCTATTTGATGAGCAATATTGAATTCTTAGTCTTTTAGTGACAGTTCTTCTTTGTAAAGCTTGGCAGAGCAAACTTGCTGCAGTACTTCATAGCAACTCTTTTATAGCTTTTAAGCTTCCAGTTGAGTTTAACATGACTTCACAAGACTCGCCTCCAAATCCATCTCTAAGTAGCGTGCACTCGTTCACTCTCTCAGACTCCATTACCGATCAAAACCATTTCCACCAGCCCTTTGATGCATATGGGTCTTCATTAAGAGGCCGCGATCACACACTTCCTCAGTCCTTTGGTGTATTTCCCAGCATCCAATCTCTTGGGGAAAGAATGTCTAGATCAATAGATCTTGTTCAAGCTTCTACAGTTGGGGAGGAATCTGAGATCAGCCACACCCGACATTTCATGGATCTTCTTGGAGCAGCAAATGAGACCAATCACCAAGCCCAGAGGCTGTCACTTTCTCTGGGCTCTCACGTGCTTGTTCCTTCTGTGCAATACAGGCAGAGGTCCTTAAGTTCGGATCTCCTAAGCCCCAGTTACTTAATGGCTGGAGAAGAATCACGGGAAGCCTGTAATCCAGGAATGGAACATGTAAGCAACGGGTATTCTTTCTTGGGCAGTGCATTTGCTTCTTCTTCAACCTCACTAAATCGAACTTGTCCAACTTCATATGGAACAGAATCTTTTGCTGCTGTTATTCGGAACTCAATATATTTAAGACCAGCTCAGTCCCTTCTGAATGAAATTGTTGATGTCAGTGGAAAAGCAATTGACATAAGCAATGAAAAATATATTTCGAAGTTGTCTCGTGGAGGTAGATTAGGAGCTCTTGGACTTTCTTCTGAACTAAAAGCAGAATTGTACAGTAATGGACTCTTATCAGCTGAGAAGCAAGAGCTTCAAGTTAAAATTGCAAAGCTTATCTCCCTTTTGGAGGAGGTGGGTCTATGCAGTGTTGAATTCTTGATTTTATGAACTAGATAGTTTCAGATTTTTCAAAGAAACTTGTCAGAATACCTCTCTCTCAATTTGCAGGTTGATAGCAGATTCGATGAGTACTATAGCCAACTGGAAGAAGTTGTATCATCATTTGAGTTGATAGCAGGTGTAGGTGCTGCCAAGAAATACACTGCACTAGCTCTCCAAGCCATGTCTAAGCATTTCTGCAGCTTGAGAGATGCCATAGTCTCTCAAATTAACATCACAAAGAGAAAATTCTTCCAGGCTTTTCCCAGAATTAGCATGGGGTTATCGCAGCTTAACTTGTTTGATTCGGAAACTAGACATACTCGAATGTCCCTTCAACAGCTAGGAATGATCCAAAACCAACGGCAAGCTTGGAGACCCATCAGAGGGTTGCCTGAGACTTCTGTGACAATCCTGCGCTCTTGGCTTTTTGAACACTTTCTCCACCCGTAAGTGCATCATTTTTTTAACTACCTTCACAATGATTTCATATTTTATGAGGCTATGATACTTAATGGTTCTTTCAGGTATCCAAATGATACTGAAAAGCTAATGCTGGCATCACAAACAGGCCTGACTAAGAGCCAAGTAGTTTTCTCTCCCATGTTGTCTGTGCCTCTTGTATCTCTCTGTTGTGAAGTTGGTCTAATTGTAATCATGGCTGTTTCAGGTCTCCAATTGGTTCATAAATGCTCGAGTTCGGTTGTGGAAACCCATGATTGAAGAAATGTACAAAGAAGAGTTTGGGGAATCTGCAGAAGACTTGAACCCATTAGCTAGCAATTCCATGATGAGGGAAGATTTCACAGATCATGCAGAGGATTGAACTGAAATGGTAGGAAAACCAGATTAGGGTAGAAATTAGTGCAAACTTCTGTAACTTTAGCACTAAAGTAGGTTCTTTTATTTTATTTTTTTTGGCATTTATAGATTAATGACTTTCGGATGTGGGTTGAACTAACCAGGCTCAGAATTTCTTCTACTTTAACAACACTGAGAGGAGTTGGTCTCTAAAGCCTGTTGCAGTTGTGCAAGTTGGCTGCTAAAACCATTGTCAAACTTTGTCATTGTCAGCATGTTAGTGTTAATTAGCATTGGAATATGTTCTGGTTCTGTCCTTATGTCACTAACCCAAATTGTTGGGTGGTGAAATCCGTTTGTCAGACTGGCAAATGTTGTAGATTTTTCTGCCAAACTTGAGTTAGTGCAGTAATTATGATTAAAAAAACCAGCAAAATTATAAAGGTATTTTTGCTCCCCATCTCTCAGATTGCATTTATTTTTGACACTCCGTTCTAGTACTGATAAAGCAAGTTGAATAGGCGGTTTGACTGAACAGCTTTTCTCTATGGCAACCTTCAAATCTGCTTTGATCTGGCACTCTTTTTGCTAAGGATTTCTCCCTCACAAATGAACCGGAATCCGAACCGGAATCTCTAGGGCCAGAGAACATCCCCAAGTTTATGTTACAATCTGCAATGAACCAAAAAAGGCAAAAGGAACAAGAATGGCAATTAGCCGTTGGGATTGGGAGTGATCAAAGCTGTGAATGCTAGGTTTGCAAAGCCTATATTCAAGAGGTTGCTATTAAATTATATAAGAAATTATTTACATGCATTGGATTAATCCAACTCAGGCCATGGCCGAAAAGGGAAAAAGCTTCTGTGCCTAGTCATAATTACCCAGGGTATTGATCTCCATCAACCATTTTTTTTCTTGATTGACAAACTTATATATATATATATATATATGTATATTAAAAGGAGAGAAAATTCCTTTTAACTCAGAACTTAGATTTTTGGTGTACCCCTAAAATAATTTTACCTGTGTAATTATAAAAAAATTGGTATATCTATATAAATGTTGTGTAAAAAAAATTTCTATTGAGCATCTTTAAACCACACACTTGTTATTTTTTATCTTTTTATTTTTTATAAAATGTAAGTTATAAGCTGAATTGGCAATAACAATATTGGTACTGACTTAATAAAAATTTAACACATAATAAAAATATAAGAAATGATATTTGTAATCTTAAAGTGCGCAAGTATCACGTAATCTCTTTTAAAAAATAAAAAAATATAAGATATACATAAAAAAAATTAATTTATTGATAATAGATCTAATTTTTTTTCAAAATAATTATATGATACTTACGCACTTGACGATTCTATTAAATATTATTTAAAAAAAATTCGTAAAATTATTGTATATGCTAAATAAATATCTAATTACTATGAAACAAACATGTCACGTGGAAGTTAAGGGACCAGCTGATCTCGGGCGTTACCGTTAGTACCGAAAAGCAACTTAAAACCAGCACGGAGAAGCAGCTGAAATGGAATGCAAAAAAAGAAGAAGATAAAAAGCGCAGCAAGTTTCGGATGTTACATCTCTCGGCTCTCGCCTGTTCTAGACCACGAGCCCAAGCTTTCATGGAATCCATCCACACCAAACCCTAATCGGCCACTTTTCCCTCTCACTCTCAGAAGGCACTCGAACTGTAAAAATAGTTCCTCAAGACTCGTTACCGGAGCTCTCCAGCAAGGGCTCGGAGTCGTTCCCCATGAAAGCGTAGCTTCAAACCCTTCGATTGGTACCGAAGAGGCGGTGAAGGAGGAACATGAAGAGGTCCATGGATCTCGTAATGGAGTCGCTGACACCAAACCCCCAAGTTCGTTCACTAAAGTCCAAAAGAAGAAAGAGCACGACGAAGACGACAGCTTTGAGAATAGGTTTAAGCTACGGAACGGCAGAGAGGTCCGTTTCTTTTAACTGTATTTTTTACGTTTCGGTATCGCTTTGGCTTTCAGGATTCGACAGATTTTTCTTTCTTGTTTGCTATTATATGGAAAATTATTATTTCAATAATTTATTTTCGTGGAATTTGCTTAATTGTGCGGACTTCATTTCTTGGCTAAATTGAATGGAAAAAAGTAGAAGCCCTTTTAGCTGACCAACAATAATATTCAGATCCTGCTAGAGTATACCGTAGCATTGTTTAATTTGCTAAGGTGGAATATTCTGTAGAGGAAAATTTAGAAACAAAATAAAGAAAGGAAAAAGAAGTAATTTTACTAATCAACTAATCATCTTCACAGGTTTTTGAAGAAAAAGCGTACCTTGTTGGTGTTGAACGAAAAGGTGATACAGAGAATTCTTTTGCTATAGATGAATCACTGAAGGAGTTGGCTCAGCTGGCTGACACTGCTGGACTTCTGGTTGTCGATTCCACTTATCAAAAGTGAGTCTTTCTGGATACTTCTCATCTGAATGCTGCAGTTCAGTTAACGTTCTTTTGCACGCGAGATTAAAGTGAGATGTATAAGGACCATTCTTATTTAATCATCATGCATTGATGATGATTCGAATCCAACTAATTTAGTTATGCATCTGGTAAATTTGCTAAGTAAATGCATAACTACAAAAAAGTGGATTTCTTGCCTTCTGTCTGTAGCTCTTATGTATCCTGTTAGGGAACAATGGAGTTCACATATTGAATAAACAAAATATAAAAAGTTGTACTATTAGCTGAGATTAGATAGTGCAGTTCTTCTAACCTAGAATGCAACTTCTAGGCTCTAGACGACATCATATACATTTCTCCAATGCTAGTCACTCACTATGGTGTCATTTGTGCATTTATAAAAGCACAGAACATAATTGCTTTGGCCTCAACATATATAACACACTTAAAGCGTGGGATTTTCTTTCTATGTTCTTTTAGCATGGAGTTAGACTGTTGTTGTAGTGTTGTATGCCTTTGAAAGCATGATGCATCAACAACCTATGTACAGGGTATGTTATTCTTTCTAAGGAAGTATCGACCTGTTGGCATCCTTGCTTCAATTAATAACTCTGCTACGTGCTGCAGACTAGCTTCCCCAAACCCAAGAACTTATATTGGGTCTGGCAAGGTTGCAGAGATTAAGAGTGCAATTCATGCCCTTGATGTTGAGACTGTGATATTTGATGATGAGCTTTCAGCTGGGTTAGATTCCTGACTTTATGGTTATTGTGTCTATAGCTATGCTTCCTATTTAAATTTGTTCTTCTGAACTGAGGTATTTATCTTGTCAATACTGGCTCTTCCTACTTACTAGGTTGCTCGAACTTGTTTTCGCCAATTAGTTATTTGTTTTTATTTTGGTTCTACTATTCTCAGCTTTTCATACCATACGGACTCCTGCCAATGGAACTTTGAAGTTTCAACCATAAGCTGGTTTTCTGTATTTCAGCTTTGATTTTCAGTAAATTCAAGATTTCTGCTGCTTTGACCTTGTCCTGTTTTACAATGTAATTACATACAAGTATAGTACATTTTCTTTCAGTTTTGAATGGGACAAAAGCTGATGCTCAGAATACGTGAATATGTAATGAATTTTGGTGGAATTTAAGAGCATTTGCTAACAGGCAAGATCGTTTGTGGTGTCAAATTCCATGGAGTGTGACCCTAATGCGTGTACCATATATGAGTGATACATATATTTTAATCTTGTCTTTATTTAGATGGCCTCATCTGATAGAGGGATCATTTTGTCCATGTTGTTGATGTGGCCTGGTCTAATTTTCCTCGCAGCTGCATAAATCCTTATTATGCACATTTTGGATTTTAAAATATGCTTTTCATTTTAATGTTACACTTTTTAGGCAACTGCGTAATTTGGAAAAGGCTTTTGGAGGAGATGTTAGAGTTTGTGACCGCACTGCCCTCATCCTGGATATCTTTAACCAGCGGGCCGCAACACATGAAGCATCTTTACAGGTAAATTTTGGTACACTGCTGTTATAAATCTTTGAAGCAAATCTGGGACAATGTGAAGAGCATACTTTGAGTGATTAATTTATCACTCTTTTGAAGTATATCTCTCCATAGGAGAGGAGATGCCAAATTCTTTTAACGCTTCTATTATACTTTGAGTTCTTATTACCTATATAGGTGCAGGTTTTCAAGTCTTCCAATGAGGTCAAACACCTTGTCACCTACTAATAAAATAGCAGAAGGAAGATACTCCTTATGGTATGCTCTAACATTAATCAGTTCTTTCTAGGTTGCATTGGCACAAATGGAATACCAGTTACCTCGACTAACAAAAATGTGGACTCACCTTGAGCGTCAAGCGGGAGGCAAGGTGAAGGGGATGGGTGAGAAGCAAATTGAAGTGGATAAGCGTATCTTACGTACTCAAGTAAGCGACCTTTCCCGACATGCTTTTGACGAATAATCAATGTATCCTTATAACTGGAAGAAATGATCCAGAAATGTCTTCACATCGTTTCTCAAACACTTGTAGACCATTGAGGTTTTAATTGCTTTTAGGGAAATAAAAAAAAGGTCTCATATTTTGGACTTTGTGGCGGCCATGCCTTTTTCTACCGAAAGTTTATTGTATGATTTTTCTTATCTTTAGAGATTGAACTTGGCTGCTAACACATTCAAAATTCTAGATTGGGGCGCTCAAAAAAGAGCTTGAATCAGTTAGAAAACATCGAAAGCAGTATCGAAACCGGCGTATATCTGTTCCTGTCCCAGTAGTATCGTTGGTGAGTAAATTCCTGGACTTCATGGTTTTCAAAGCTGTAAGGATGCTTGTTTTTTTAGTTGTTAATATCAGTAGACATGGATGAAATTTTAGGTTGGTTACACAAATGCTGGAAAGAGTACACTTCTAAATCGATTGACTGGAGCCAATGTTCTTGCTGAGGATCGATTATTTGCTACCCTTGATCCAACTACAAGAAGGGTCCAGGTTGGTCAATATATTCTGTGAAGACTCTCTTCACGACATTCTTATTAGTTCAAAACTATTTTCTATGCAATTATGTTGTTGGAAAGCAATCATTCTAGATAATGTCGCTTTCCATGCGATAGTAACCAGGTTTCATTTTTGTTAAAAAGTCATCAAGGTACAGTATTTTTAGGACTTCCAATTTACCGATTTAAAAAAAAAGACTTCCAATTAAGAGTCTGTACTTCATTTAATCATGCTGGTTTCTGTTAAGGTGCCAATGAATCTGGATATCTTGACTTTCATCGCGCAAGCACTATACAGACTTATTTTGAAAATGCTAAGGTTTTCTCCCATTGTTTCTATCCAGATGAAGAACGGGAAGGAGTTTCTTCTCACAGACACGGTTGGTTTCATCCAAAAGTTACCAACTACACTGGTGAGATCCGCCTCAATCTATTGATGACTGATGTCATAATCATTACTAAAGAAGGGTTTTTGACCAATTTATTCCAATTTTGGACTGAAGTCCAAGAAGTCTTTTCTTTTATGTCTAACAACAACAGGTTTCAGGTTGCTGCCTTCAGAGCTACATTGGAGGAGATATCGGAGTCATCGCTTTTGGTGCATGTGGTGGACATAAGGTAGAATATGGTAAGCCTGTTGGTGATATATTGTTTGAAAAAATATCAGTCTTATAATGTATTGCTATGAACTTCAGCCATCCTCTAGCAGAGCAACAGATAGAAGCTGTGGAAAAGGTTCTGTCAGAACTAGATGTGTCATCAATTCCAAAGTTGATGGTTTGGAACAAGGTGAAGAGGGGTATTTTTTTGCTGATACAATTGCAAATCAGTATGGTCAAACAATTGAAGCCTTTCCTCTTTATGTATGTGAAGCCTCATAGTTATTGGTTTTTCTCCATGGACCTTTCTTTTGTCAAAATCTAGAATCAGTATGAGGCATGTTTTCTTTTCCATCTTATATTTTGTTTTCTTGTTGCAACTACAGTTTTTGATTCCTGTGAAACTTTTCGGTGAGGTTATCAATTTGGAATCCTCTTCTTAGGTCCATCCCTTGCTTGCATAAGCTCCAAAGATGATATTGATGGTAACCTGACTTCCGTGGCTGCTTGTGGCAGGTTGATAAGGTCAGTGATCCTCAAAACATAAAGTCAGAAGCAGAGAAGAGAGAAGATGTTGTTTGCATATCCGCTTTCAATGGTGAAGGCTTACATGAATTCTGCGATGCAGTTCAGGAAAAGTTAAAGGTAGTGAGTTTATATCAGTATTTTCATTGTCCTTGGAAATAGTTAGTTTTCCTTTTTTCTGACAGTTGGTACTCAGAGTGGAGTCTGCATTGTGCTTAAGAGAGGATACTAATCAAATTAAATAAATATTATGCATGATAGGACTCTATGGTATGGGTGGAAGCTTTAATTCCATTTGACAAGGGAGAGCTCCTGAGTACCATACATCAAGTTGGAATGGTAGAGAGAACTGTAAGTATTAGCAGTATCTTGAATTCATTTATTTTTCTTTTAGTTCACCCTTTATCTGTTCCTGTTCCCAGTCCTGTAAATGCGTTACTAATTATTGTATTGAGTCTTCTACTGAGAGAGAGCGAGAGAGATCAATGGTTTAAAATACTCTGGAATATAATCACTGGTTTTTTCATCAGTCTGTATTAGCTTCAAATAAAGGAGAAGAAAGATAAACTGGAGATCTTGGTCGAATTGGTAAAGCAAGTTTAGCTATCTGCTCACTTGACTGAGCTTTAGAGCCTGAGGCAAAATGAGCGATATGAGTAATTAGCACCCGAGATGATGGTTTTGCGATGTGAGGATGGATTGGCTAGCTTTCATTACTACTGACAAAATTCCTATCTAGTATTGTATTGTGTTATTTTCTCATTTTTTTTGTATGGCCTTCAAAATTTTTAGGAGTATAAAGAAAATGGGACATTGGTGAAGGCGCATGTGCCCCTTCGATTTGCAAGGCTGCTCACACCAATGAGGCAACTCTGTATATCATAGCCTCCTTGAATCACCATCTATTTCTTGTGACTTCTTTCATGTTTCTTAATCATTCATGTCTTCTATACTTCTGGCAAGTTTAACAGAGAGTCCGAGTCTGTACAGCTGTTCTTGTATTATACAATCATACTTTTTGTGGTTATTTTAAACTTTTTTCCTCTTTTTTTTTTCTGAGAAAAAGAGTATAGTGATCATATAATATGCATGAATTACGATTCATAATCACGACATGTAGATTTTTCTGCACACATTCTCACAAAACGGGCCAATCCCAACATTGTTCTCACCCATACTCTGTTTACCCAGAAAAAAAAAGATGATCTCGTTGATGATGTTCAACTTAAATTAAAGAAAATAATTTTAAAAAAAAAACGTCTTTCACGCCTAAATTATCGCTTTTTTTTTTTTTTTTTTTTTTACCAAATCTGTTAAATTGTATCTAAAATTATTATATTTTGGAAATTTGTATCTTTACATAAGGTTATTAAGATGTTCTATTTCCATTGAAAGCATTGCTACTCATAAGCCTCGTACACCACAAACCTTACATTTTTTATTTTTTAAAATTTTTTTTAGATTATTTCTTTTTGAACTATTTCAATTTTTCTATTTATTATTTATATACCAAACATTTAAAAAAATAATAATAATAATAATAAAATAGATGGTGTGTGGTGTAGGGGCTTATGTTTAGAATTTTTATTCTATTGATCTCAATAGTCATATTAGATGGTGTAATTTATTTATATATATATAAAGAAATGATAGCTGTGGTCGTGATTGTATAAGCGTCGTATAATTATTTTGAAATAAATAAATAAATATGAGACGTATATAAAAAAATTAATAATGATAATTTTATTTTTCAAAATGATTATACGACACTTGAATACTCATGACTGGACGTAGCGACTGTAGCAACTGTACGTGGGATTATTTATATATGTGTGCGTGTTTACTTTAAAAGAAAAAAAAAAGTGTATTAAATTATAATTTTTTTATGAGCTTTGTTATTTACAAATAAAGTTATATACTAATCTATATATTAATATTAATTCATTCATATTTAATATTTAAATTAATATTATTTTTAATAAAATTTATTTTTAATTAATTATATTAAATTAATATACAGATTAATACACATATATTTCTTCTTTATTATTATTATAAAGTGGATCAGATCCATGTGGTATTTCTTCGAAGCCCAAGAAACGTATCGATAAATCGTGTGCAAAGGCAAAATGGATTCGCTTCCGGCACCAAAGTCTGTTGTTGCCTAGTCTGCTTACCATTCACATTTCGTAATTCGTATAGCTATCAAGATTTTGGAGATCATGTATACTCGACTGGTCACACCGATCGTATTCGGAAACCCTAGAATGCGGCGTTTTTAGTAGCAGAATAATTGGATTTAGAAGCACAAGAATGGGGAAGCAGAGCCCACGGGCGGTGTCCATTCAGAAGAAGCGGTGGGGGCTGATGATTCTGGCGATATTTTCGCTTTCTACCGTAATGGTGTTCATCATGAGAACCGATTCCTGCACCACAAGTGCCAGTAGTGGTACTGGCAGTATTACCGACAGTTTTGGAGAAGAAAAAGATGCAAGCTCGCAGATATACTCAGCAGCTCAAGTCGGCGGTGCAACACCAAATCCACTTGATTTCATGAAGTCCAAGCTCGTGCTCTTGGTTTCCCACGAACTCTCTCTTTCTGGTACGCTTTACATTGCTGTTTTTCTTTTGATTCGCGGGAAAGATAAAATTTGTAGAAAACAATAAGCTTGAAAATGCTTCTGTATTTACAAATTCTTTGCAGGCGGGCCTTTGTTACTAATGGAGCTTGCATTTCTGTTGAGGGGTGTGGGTTCGGAGGTGGTTTGGATTACTAACCAGAAACCAGCGGAACCAGACGATGTTGTTTACAGTTTGGAGCACAAGATGTTGGACCGAGGGGTGCAGGTCTGGTTTATCTAAAGAGTAATGATATACTCTCATCCCACTTATATCTCACTATCTAAGATGTGACCTATTTATGACCATTGGATAATAAACAATTATGCAATAAATGATCATCCAACGGTAGTAAACGTGTCGCATCTTATATAGTGAGATAAAAGTAAGATGGTAATGTAGTGTATATAATTTTTCTTATCTAAAAACATTCAGTTTACTTAATATCCTTCCCTTTTGTTATTTCCTAAATATATGGCGAAATGAGAGCTTTGGTTTATTTAAGACGGTAACGTTTACTTGATGTCTATCCTACTAACTTCGTCCAAAAAATACGCAACGTGCCTTTAGTTGGCAGTGAATTTCAACGTTCTAATATCAAAATTTCAAATCATGGAGGCTCTGTGGGTCATGTTGCATTAGTCAGTTTGCTAGACTGACTGGACTAAAGACTGGATTTTGTTCACAGTCAGTGGTGTTGAATGTGATATAGAAGTGGTGTGATTAATCTAGCATTAGCTTTGCTCTTTCATTTAGTTATACGAAAAAAACAACTTTGCTCTTCATTCATAATAAAATCAGATTTATTATTATGGAAAACTTGTTACTAAGGGCCATTGTGAATCAGTTTAATGCGATATACCTTACTGTGGATTATTTAATTTTGCCATGTCTTTTTATATCTGTTGGCTTACTTCATTTCTTCTAACTTTAGGTCAAGACAAAGAAATCGGCATTTGATGTGCCATCTGAAATATCAGCCATCTAATTGTGAATACTATGATGTTGTTAGGTCTTAGCTGCAAGGGGCCAAAAAGCAATTGATACAGCTCTTAAAGCTGATTTGGTCATTTTGAATACTGCTGTTGCTGGGAAATGGCTGGATGCCGTTCTCAAGGAAAAAGTTCCTATTGTTCTTCCAAAGGTTTTGTGGTGGATTCATGAAATGAGAGGACATTATTTCAAAGTGGAGTATGTTAAGCACCTCCCTTTTGTTGCAGGTGCCATGATTGATTCACATACAACTGCAGAATACTGGAAGAACAGGACTCGAGAGCGTTTAGGGTATGTAACTAACTTCAATTAGGATATTTTCCAATATCAAAATAGAGTTTTAATCTTTTGTGCGCTGAATCTTTTATCTGCCTTCAGTTTCTGTAAGTTTAACTTCTACAATCTTTGTGGGGAAGAACTACAGAAGTTCTTACACTGTTATGATAGGTTTTCATTGGCATTGTATGTAATGTACAATTGATGTACTTCAATGCTTTTGGCTGGTGACGGGTGACCTTATCTTGGATATGTTCCCACTATGCTTTACAGGATTAAAATGCCTGAAACGTATGTTGTACACCTTGGAAATAGCAAGGAACTAACAGAAGTTGCTGAAGATGGTGTAGCCAAGAGAATTCTTCGTGAGCATGTCCGGGAATCTCTTGGAGTGCGGAATGAAGATCTGATATTTGCCATCATTAACAGTATGCTCTTCTTGCGATGGGATAAAAGTGTACTTAGGCTTATGCCTATTCTTGGGAATAAAATCTCTTATTACTTATCCAAAAAAAAAAAAGTGATGGGATAAAACATCTCTCTTGGGTTACTCTGATTGGTGAAAAGTAGTATTGTACACTCACTTGTTTATCTGTCCCTACATGTACTTTACATTCTTCTATTTTTTTTTTTTTTTTATGACGGGGGAACCACCCCATGGCAGAGCCCTTAGGACTCACCCATGGAACCTAAACCCCAGGGAGACTAGCACAGCAACCCACCGCCATGGCCTCCCACTTAAATCGCAGTTTGATCCCAGGGAGAATCAAACTTGTGACATGGGGCTCATGCACACAAGTTCTTCCTTACCACTTGGGCTACCCATGGGTGGGTGCTTTACATCCTTCTATTGCATAGAAGTGAACCTACTTTCCAAATTGGCATATTTCCCCATCTTTCTAGGCTAGGATCAATTTGTAAATTTGGTATTGGCTTTTTAGGATGTCACATTCCATTAGTGGCATCATGTAGGCAAGTTGTTTCTTTGTTTCTATACACTACCCTAGGTTAGATTCATATGTGATAGTACTGTTCGGCTTTAAAATTTATTTATTTTCTAAGAAACATGCACGATGTAACAGGTGTTTCACGCGGGAAAGGTCAGGATCTGTTTCTTCGTTCCTTTCATGAAAGTCTACAGAAAATTAAAGAGAAGAAACTGCAGGTGCCATCAATGCATGCAGTAATAGTGGGAAGTGATATGAATGCTCAGACGAAGTATGAGACAGAACTGCGGAACTTTGTACTGGAGAATAATATTCAGAATCATGTTCAATTTGTCAACAAAACCCTTACAGTGGCTCCTTATCTGGCTTCCATTGATGTTCTTGTTCAGAACTCTCAGGTACTTTCTGCAAATATAAAATGTAATTCTACTTTTTTTAAAAAAAATAAAATCTATGACCTATTTTCCACTGTTAACCTTCGTAACTGACATGAAATGTTGGTGTTTGCTTTTTATGTTTAATCATTTTAACTGCTTCCCCCAGCTTGATAAGAACAATTTACGAAAGTGCTAATTATCCTTGACCTAAATGTCATCCCCTGCCTCGTATACCCAATTCGATACGGAGAGCATTTCTTTGTCAAGTGAAACATGATAAGACGACAAAAAAAATGCTAATGAAGGTGAACATGTCAGAATCTGGCTATTTGATGTCTTTGTTAAGAGGCCAGAAGCAGTCAACTTCATATCTTAGTCCATTACTCCTAGCCTAAAAAGAAATTAAAGAATCTTGGTCGGCTGTGTCATGTGGCTGTGTCATGTTAATTAGCTGTACCTAACCACGCCAGTTACCTTCCATTGTTCTTTTTATTTCACTTCTGGTGTTCTTTTGGTTTGTATTTTGTTTGTCATGGAATCTGCGTGCCATTCTTCTTCATTTTGGGCTTCACTCTAAAGGTTTGAACTTATCCGATTCATGTGTAGGCCCGGGGAGAGTGTTTTGGGAGAATAACCATCGAAGCAATGGCCTTTCAGCTGCCTGTTTTGGTAGGTCCTTCAGAACATGGAATGACTTTCTTTTTATCTTCTGAATATGTTAATTAGACTAAGGGCACTGGCATCAAGTTCTTGAAAATAGAGAAGATTCTAAATTCTAGAGAAAAGCCCTCAAAATCCAGATCCCCCCTCATCAGATTGTATTTTTTAGAAGTATGATAACTTTTGTTAGTGGGAGCATATATCATATACACCTAGCCAGAGAAAGTAATTGAACAGCCATTTAGTAGTAGAGTTATATTGAACAATGAAGATTTGTGTTCCTCTATTTTCCTTTTACAGTCTTCGAAACTGCAAGCATTTCTTTTTCACCATATACACCGCATTATCTAGATTGGAATCATTCTCCACAAGAGCCTGCAGTACTCATTCTCAAATTTGCATATTCAGTATGCTAATTAGAGACTTTCTTTCTACGCTAAAATACCATTGAGCTACAGTGCCTTCTCCAAATTTTTTTTTTGCTCACATACAGAAGGGATTATTGTGTTCCTATTTTTGGTTGGATCTTCCTCTCTACATATCTGTGTGCAAGGTGCACATATACATATATGTATGTATAGATTTGTACAAGTTATACCCTGCATCACATGCACGGTTATGTGCTTGCATATTTTTATTTCTTGATCCTGTTCCTATGTACACCCATTTGGAGACTGCAATACAGGCCTAGGCAATTTTATGTTTAAAATTTTTTAAAATTACAAAAATGTCCCTCTTAAAATGATAATTTTTCTCATTTAATAAAGAGCCTGCACTTGCAGGCCTCAAGTGGGGACTGCAAATAGAATTATTCATGTACATTATTGTAATTGTTATTCATTATTTTCAGGGCACAGCAGCTGGAGGCACCATGGAGATAGTGGTGAATGGAACAACAGGGTTGTTGCATCCTGTTGGGAAAGAAGGTGTAACACCTCTTGCAAACAACATTGTCAAATTGGCCACCCATGTAGAAAGGAGACTAACGATGGGAAAGAAGGGATATGAGAGGGTGAAGGAGAGGTTTCTGGAACACCACATGTCCCATAGAATTGCTGTGGTTTTAAAGGAAGTTCTTCTGAAAGCAAAGAGCCACACTAATTCTTAGACTTTCAACGGCACTTGGATCGATCGAATGAAAAGTTGCATTCTTCATTCATGACTGATGTTAAATTGTGGCTGTTTTTAACCTAAAATTTCCTTTGTTTTATCTTATGGTGAGAATGTATGACTTAAATTCTCATTCCAATGGACTCTAATTCCTTCTTTAAAGCCATTTCATCTCGACCCAAAGTAAAGAGTAATACTACTCATCATTTTAATTTTCATCATCTTATGATGTGATATTAAATAATTAGAAATTATTTATTATATTTTTATTGTGAACCTATCATCTAATGCCACATCATAGAATGATGAATAGATTTTTTCCAAATGAAAGAGTAATGCTACTCTTCTTTCCCAACAAGAATATAAAAAATAATTTTAAAAAAGGAATATAAAAAATTTACTTGTCTTAATGTCATCCATCAAATTATAAAGTTATTTTTGTAGATTTAATGTATCACATGGAATTATGTTAGTTTGTAATTTTTTTTTTTTTATATTAGTTTGTAAGTTTATTTTTTATGTTAGTTTGTAAGTTTATTTTTATGAAATCTCTTGGTAATTATAGTATTCTCTATTAATAATAATATCACAAATATATGCAAACAATCACGTTTTGTTGTTCCAACATTTGAGAGAATTGAAAGATCTTGTGGTCCATACGATGACGTGTTAGGAAAGATTTAGATTGTGAGTTGAGATGAGATTTAAAATGTAAATAAAATATTATTTTAATATTATTTTTATTTTGAAATTTGAAAATTTTAAATTGTTTATTATATTTTGTTTGAAATGAGATGGTTTTTAATCCAAAAAATATATATAGTAGACTTTACATGGCCAAATCATGCGAGTATTAGCATACAGAGCAAGAGGGAGGGGTAAATGAAAAATATTTTAGTAACAAATAAATTATACAATCGAAAATTTATAAATTAATGTGATTTGATGTAGCAGTCGTTATAAAAGAATTAAACCACGTCTTAGAAGTTATTTGGATAGTGAGATAAGATGAGATAAGATGATTTTATATGAAAGTTAAAAATTAGATAAAATATTATTATAATATTATTTTTTTAATATTATTATTATTTTAAAATTTAAAAAAATTGAATTATAATTTAAAATTTTTAAATTATTTATTATATTTTATATAAAATTTAAAATAATTATAATAATAAAATAAGATGGAATTAGTTAAAAGAATTTCTCACCCCAAACCACTTAACCTCTCTTCAAATAAAATATAAACAAAGTTAATCACATAGCATAAAGCCGTTTGCCGTCACTAGGAATACAAACCGGACCAAAGGTCCAAAGCTCCAAAAGGTTGCTTCTTTCTCAAGTTTTAGCTCTCCGTCTCCGATTAAAGACCGACTTTGGCATTGCGAGTAGTGCTACGACGATGAGCGACGCGGAGGAGGCTACAAGACGTCGTAATGCGGAGGCGGAGTACCGTAAGAAACTCCTCCAGCACAAAGAATTCGAATCTAGAGTACGATCCGGTCAGTCTCGTAGCCCCAGTTTTCTGAACCCTATTACATTGGTCTTTTTTAGTACTTTAATCATTTCATGGATCCCCATTCAGTTATTTATTTATCTAAAGATTAGCTAGGATGTCCGCTTCCATTGGCTTCCAAATGCTTTGGGCAATTAATTGTTCTTAGGGTTTTGTGCTATTCCGTGCAAGTGGCTGTCGAAATGGTTTGGATCTAATATATTTCGTTTGAGTCCACTATTTATTTTCATAAATTATCCGTAAATTTTTATTTTATTTTTTATTTTATGTCGGGATTTTTTTTTTTTAATCCTCGGAACCTCTCCAAGGCAAGTCCTTGTGACCTACTCCTGTAGAGTAAACTTTGGTTCCGTACACCGCATTTTTTAAAAAATTTCTACGTAAAACTGGTTAAATCGCTGACTTTTTGAGATGTGGCACAAATGATTGTTTGCACCCAAGGTGTTAAACCTTGGCGCTTGAAAGGAGTGAGATCCAAGACCAAGACTTGTTCGGGCTTATTTGGGCTTGTCCGTTGCATTAGAGTGAATTGTTTGGGCTTGTTGGGAGAGCTCAGTCGGAAAGACAGGTTAACGACTAAAAACTTGGCACCGTTTGTTATGCCTTGTGTGTAATTTGAAGGTACTAGTTCATAAGATAGAAAATATAAGTTTACATATTTGGCTAGGTTTACAAGGACGACAATGGAAGTTGTGCGTGGGATTTAATTTCAACTTACCATTATTGCAGCCCTTGGGGCTTGGAATTCATACTCAACTTGGGTATTCTCACTAACCCACGGTTGAGAAAAGATGGACCTTTCCTAAACAAGTTTGAACCTTTTATGAATCAGCACCTATTGTCGTGCTTGATTGTTGTTCACATTTTGAGATTGTATTTTCTGTTTGGCCAAATCTTAATTGTGTTATGTAACAATTATGCAGTTTAGAGCTTTCTTTTTACCAGAGGCAAGTAACAATGTTGGGTGCTGATTTTTCAGTGAGGGAGAATTTGCGAGCTTCAAAGAAAGAGTTCAACAAAACAGAAGATGACTTGAAGTCGCTTCAGAGTGTTGGGCAGATCATTGGAGAAGTTCTCAGGCCTCTTGACAATGAACGCTGTAACTTATATTTCTGACTTTCATGTTCCATCTGCAATAAAGTTTGCATGTTATATTATCTTTCTGGCCTGGATTTTCATTCTCCTTCCTAGATCCTCAGTTCAGGGTATTTGACATGTGTAGCACTTACAAAAATAGAACTTTTTTTTATTGACACCGGGTGACAAGAACAGCGCCCAACTATCTCAGGGATGCATAGGCTCTCGGCAAAGAGTTCACTTACAAAAATAGAATTTATTGGAAGAATTGTGTGCCTAGTTTGTTGTTTTGGGAATAAGTTTACTTTTTCTTATATTTTTAGTTGCATTGCTTTTTTTGGCTGAGATGTTCTTTGGAGCTGGTTGGTAATTGCAGAATATGATTGCTTGTGTGATTTCAGTGATTGTTAAGGCAAGCAGCGGCCCCAGATATGTGGTTGGCTGCCGTAGTAAGGTGGATAAGGAAAAACTGACTGCAGGAACAAGAGTGGTCCTTGATATGACAACACTCACTATCATGCGGGCTCTTCCACGTGAAGTAAGTTTTCTTCGAAGATTAATTCCGTAGATTGTAATATTAACTGAAGATTTTTGTGGTGGGTTGGAAATGATTTTGCCAGTTGCATATCTGGTGGCAATCTTCAAAGGCCCTCTGTTCATTATGGCTGTTTATTTGAGTTGACAGGTTGATCCAGTTGTTTATAACATGCTGCACGAGGATCCTGGTAATGTTAGTTACTCTGCTGTAGGTGGTTTATCTGATCAGATCAGAGAATTAAGAGAATCTATTGAGCTACCTCTCATGAATCCAGAGCTCTTCCTTAGAGTTGGCATCAAACCTCCCAAGGTTTAATTTGGAATTTTAAAAAAAAAAATCTACTTTGTTTCTTAATTCGTGGAAACATTTTGAAGCCATCAAATTGCTGCGGAACAATGTTTTTTGAGACCTAGATGATTGAGTTTTGATTGACATGCTTTTTTTTCCTTAATTTCCTCTTTCAGGGTGTTCTTCTATATGGACCTCCTGGTACTGGCAAGACATTGTTAGCTAGAGCTATTGCAAGTAACATAGATGCAAACTTCTTGAAGGTAAGAGTTTGGGAAACTTGCAATGCTCGTGTAAATTAGATGTTGTTATTTTGATGTGTTTCACCTGTCATGTGGATATAGGTTGTTTCAAGTGCCATTATTGATAAATACATTGGGGAAAGTGCACGGTTGATACGAGAAATGTTTGGCTATGCTCGTGATCACCAGGTAAGATAAATTATATTGCGATACTCTTTTTCAATATATTATATCTCTATTAGGGAGTAACTGTTCTACATTGATTTGCTTGTAAAGCCCTGCATCATTTTTATGGACGAGATTGATGCCATTGGTGGGCGCCGTTTCAGTGAGGGAACAAGTGCTGACCGTGAGATTCAAAGAACACTAATGGAGTTACTTAATCAGCTTGATGGATTTGATTCGCTTGGGAAGGTATGTCGTTTATCTTCCAGTTTAGGATATGATTGAAGGTGCTCATGCAAACTCAGAGGCTGATTTCTGTCAAATCCAAGCATGGTCTTTTTTTGTTCTAGGGGGTAAAAAGTGGTGGGGGTAGGAAGCTTGTTGGGAATCATGTGCTGGCATTTTTTAGCCAACCTCATAAAATTTCCCTCCACAGCTAGTTATTGGAAAAGATGAATTTCATGTCTATTATTTATTGTTAAAGGTAAAGAGATTGAACATTGAAGTCAATTAAATAACATCAATCTGCTTGATATTTATGTGGAGGAGTGTTGAACTTAATGCAGACCTTGTCTCTGCTTCGATTCAGTAAGCTGAAATAACATTTAATTGTTTTTACCTCTTTGTTTTAGGTTAAAATGATAATGGCAACAAACCGTCCTGATGTTCTTGATCCAGCACTTCTCCGCCCAGGGCGGCTGGACAGAAAAATAGAGATTCCATTGCCAAATGAGCAATCCAGAATGGAAATCCTTAAGATTCATGCTGCTGGAATTGCCAAACATGGTGAAATCGACTATGAAGCTGTTGTAAAGCTTGCAGAGGTGAATCATCGTGTGCTTGTTTTAAGCTAATTATCACTGCCTCCTAATTTAGTCATTTTGTTTCAATTTGTAATAGGGCTTTAATGGGGCTGATCTTCGAAACGTTTGTACTGAAGCTGGAATGTCAGCTATCCGTGCCGAACGTGATTACGTAATCCATGAAGATTTCATGAAGGTAAACCGTTTCTTATTCAAATGTTTTTCACTTTCTGCTGCGATACTAACGGTAATTTTGATTGCTTGTGCTTTTAGAAGCCTTGATATTTGTTTCATCTCTTTATTTTTGTCTCAGGCTGTGCGGAAACTGAATGAAGCAAAGAAACTTGAATCTAGTTCCCACTACAGTACTGATTTTGGGAAAGACTAGCATTCTCTCGTTTCATTTTCAGAGCCAAGGATGCTTGGGCAGTGCATTTCAGAGCCACGGATGTTTTGGGCAGTGCATCTTGTTCGGTCCGCCTGGAAATGTGCTTCCTAATTACCCAAATTGGGCGCTGCAGAAAATGTTGCTTTTTACCAGTCTGGTATATCTGGTCGTCTCTTCCAAACGTTGAAATGATCAAGCCATTCCAAATGAGGGATTTTCGTGACACTGTTTTCTTCATTATTTTATTAAAACGAAAAACTTTTTGCTTTTATTTCTTAACGGCTATGTTCGCACGATGTAGCCAAACTCGAATCTCCAGCTGATCCTTGTGCAGAATACTGAATATCCACTCTATTGTGGAATTGGATTATATCTATAATAGCTTGAGAAATACTATAAGAAAGTCTTATATCACACATGTCTACTTAATCAATATATGATTTGTCGTTTTTATTCTCCTATTACACACATATTTAAGAAGACAAAAATGACAGTATATGTTGATTAGATGGAGGAGATGTACTGCTGTAAGGTTTCCTCATAGTATTTCTCTAATGGCTTCATTTTAATTTTTACATTAGGATGACCATGGGAGAGATTGTTGTAGAAGATTGGTCTCAATTAGTTACGCAATAAGTAAATATCCCTCTTCCATCTTCTTTCCGATTGGCCATCTCAATTTTTTGTTTTTTGTTTTTTTATTTTTTTCAAATACTGGGGACCTATTTAAATTGGACTATTGAGCTTGCATGGCTCCGGTTCGTAAATCGAGTCTGCTTCGTTTTGACCAGATCTATGTCGTTTATTTATTGGATCCCCCAAATAGACCTATCCAGTCTCCTTCGGAACCGTCTGCGTCCTCATTTGATTGTATCCAATTTTCTATTTCATCGTTTGTTTAATACTTCGACTGATCCTGACCATCCAATCGGTAATTTAAAGTCAAATTTGTCCTAACCAATGATTTTTATTTTATAGGAAATAGTTGTAAACCCACATGTTCAAACCATACGCGCGTTAAACCCAATTTCTCAGCGGAATAATCCCAATTTCTCCATCAATCGTCTACCTTCAAAGTTCAAATCATCCCCACTAAAAAAGGCAGGGTATATCTCCTTTTATCATGTGCCACGTACAATACTGCATGTCCCTTGTTTGAGAAGTCTACTTCCCATTTCATTTTTAATACATGCATGGTAATCAGGCCACTAATTTGCTTCTCAATCTCTTCGTTAAATCCATTTCCTTTCAGCTAGTTGCTTGCATTCATGCCTCTATGTATGTATATACATGATACGTATATATATATATGTAGGCAGTTAATTGATCAATGTGTATATACATACAGACATACATACACACACGCAAACACAAACACACACACACACACACACATATATATATATATATAAAAGTATTAGGTAAGTTTTGGATCTTATTCTTCCAATTCTTACAGCTGTTCAACCTCCATTTTTATCCAACTTTTACTTCCTGGTGTAATCTGGTACTAGATGGCACCCACAGAATATCAACCAACGTTTACTGATCATCCACAAGCTTTCGGGCTACTGCAGTGTTGGCCTGGGTGTTCCGAGTTGATCACACTGACCATGGAGCTTGTTGGTGATAATACTCGTTTTGACAAATTCACTGCCATCTTTCTAACCATGGACAGTTGCTTCTTCACCTTATGGGATGTCCAAATCAGATTTAAAGACAGAAACTTGGCATTTGGACGCATTGGGTACTGCTACTTCTGGCTTATACATGAAAACTGGCAACCAAGTTGGGCGCCCGACATTGTATGCGACTTTTGCTCCTGTGTCTTTGTTATATACCACCTCGGCGTTGCTGTTCTAGATTCTGTTTATAGGGGACATGGATCCACGTACGTGTTTACCCTAGTTGCTTTTGTCTTGGCTACCTTGGCCTTGATCCCTACCCAACTCATCCATGGTTTCCAGCAAGTCAGTTGCCTCCTCAGCAAGCAGAGACTACTGTCGAACCATATGCGAAGGCCAAAACTGCTCGACAGCTTGGAAACGATGCAGTTGAGGTCGAAAATCCGGTCTTAGCCTCTTTATCATCTCTAACTCAAAGTATGGACAAGCTTGAGAGCAAGATTCATTGCCTTCAATCTCGCTTGGGGTTGCTTAGGTAAGAAATTATGATATTCATCGTAAAAACATGGACATGAAGATGATCAAGGAATTCACCATGGAGGCCAGAAATCGAAACTCTGGGTTAATTTGTTATAGGTGTGGTAGAAAACACATGCGGGGAAACCCAAAACTGGGATTCACATGACAACCTTAATTTGTGTGTTGGTTCATCAAAATGCTCCAATCTCGCGTCTAGAAGTAGTGCTGATCTTTTTCCTTGACATGCCATTGAGAATGTTTGATCACAGTCTAATCATTATTAATTATTCGAATAGGAGTATTCTCTACAATGCTAAGCTGGAGGCAGGAGGTGAACCACATACGGAACAGAACTAAGCTAGCTGTGGAAGGCGTAGCTGGATGACAATGAACAGCATCATGCTCTTGTCTATATATATTTTCATGTTTTACTTCTTATTTTGGTCTGTACCTTGTAGTTAATGCTCATTGCTCACTTGCCAATATTGTTGTACAGTAATCTACGATGAACCCGCCTTATGCTTATAAACTGTGGTTAAGAAAGATCTTAGTTCTCTTCCAACCTAGCTGGTTAATTGGTTGTAGATCTGTTCATGGGTTAATGTCTGTCAACCTTTTTTTTAATCAGTTTTTATAAAATTATATTTTAAATGAGGGACATTTTTAGAAAATAATTTTAAAAAAAATATTTACATTATTTTATATTAAAAAATGCTACTTTGATTTCCAAGAAAAACTTTCGAGGCGTAAAGAATCCTATACCGTACTCGACTACAGTAATTAATTGCTAGAGCAACCTTCTGCAAAGGAAAGAGCATTCAAATCTACCATCTTGACTTACCTTTGATGGACAAAAAGAATAATGAAAAAGAACAATAATTTTACATCCAAGAAGTCGGTAAACATCGTATAATCGTTTTGAAAAAATATATCTACGAGTTTATCCTATTATAGAAATGAATGCATAAGATTGATTATAATGATAAATAAATTGATTTATTCATAAATTTATTGACAAATAAATTGATTCAAAGAAAATATAATTGAATTATTGCCCAAATAATTATCTAAATTAATTTTTCTAAAAAATTGTTGAGTCTTCATATCGATTGAATGTCTTAAATGGCTATTTTACAGTACCATCTATCGAGTAAAAAATAAATTATTAATATCCAAAATTGAGGAACATGAGATATTGTAGTCAATTTATCTATTAATTTGTACCGCAGTCTTTAAGTGCAACAGTTACAACATGGATTTACTACAGAAATAGAAGATATGGCGTGGGGGATGGGTGGACAGTGGCTGGAAAAATTCACCAAACATCTACATGGACCTCAACCGAACCACGACATAGTGCACAAAATTACTTTCCCCATTGTAATACGTTAATATCATAGAGTAAGCAAGCACAGGAGCTCCCCTACCACAAACAAAACACCCTAAATGTTGAATTTTTCCTTTAAAAAAAAGGGTAAAAAAAGGTCAGGAGAGGAGGGCTATATGATCATAAAATGAATTATAAACCCTCCAAAGTGGCAGGTTTCTTCTGGCACGCAGGATACGGTGATTGCTCCACTGCTAATTAACAGCCTCCAAGGGAATAATAGCTAAAAACTATATTTATTGGCCAAGCTATACTACAACTTTTTTTTCTAAGTAGCGAAGCTAACACACCACGTTGAAGAAGAAAATTCCTAAAATGCTGGCGTAACAACTTCTAATGAGAGAGGTTCTCACCACTATTCTGTTTAGGAGCTTAATCTTTGCGATACCTTGCCCAAAAACCCTTCTTCCTCGCAGAGTAATTCTCTGACAGGGACCTGCTCCATTTGGACCCAATAGAGAAGTGCCTCCTCAAGAATGGCTTGGCAAAGGAGCTACTAGTGCTGGAACTGGATCCCCCCATCTTGGGAACTTTTCCTTTATGTTCAGAATCTTTTTGGCGATCAAAAACATCAAAATCACCATCGAGGTAACTATCCACTACCCGGTTTTTGGATTTCTTATAGTTCTTGGACTTTGACTCCGCTTTGGACATCTTTGAGACTTCCTTCTCTCCAACCATACAAATTGGGCAAGGTGGGTCATACCGGTCAGCCTCTACTGTTATAGTCTCCAGGCACTCGGCATGGTAAGCATGCCCGCAGACCAGCACGGAAGCCACTGGTACCTCATTGCAACGGCTACTCCATGAAGATCTCTCTGTTAGGAGCTTTGAGCAGACCCCACAACAATGTAATTCTACAGAGGGGGAATATGAGAACCTGCTGCTAGATCCACTAATCTTGCAACGGCCAGAGGCAAAGTGTTCACTGTCAAAAGACCACCTTTCTCTTTGTGAAGAGGCCACAAGCTCAGAAAAGGTGCGGATAGACCAACCATCAGAAGATCCAAATTGAGATCCTGTGGCTAAGTCATTGCTGCCAGTGGAGAGTACAAAAGATGGTCTTCCTTCAGATATTGAGTTGTTATTTGGTGATTTCAATCTCAAGATCCGACTATCAGAGACCTGTCTCAACAGCTGGTATCCTGGTGAACGACGGGCTCGTCTTGATGGGGTTGTGTTAGGAAGAACTGGATAAGACTGGGTAGGCAGGTAATCAACAGACGGTGCTGAAAAAGCTGAAATCATGGATAAAATAGAAAGATTTGGTGCAGCTGAATCTGCAATTTCTGGCGATTCTGCTATGCTCTTCACCTATGAGAGAATAAAAGAAATTAGGAATAATCTAAGAATGAGGGAAGAAAATGTTTTAAGTGCTAGGAATCAAACTGCAAAGCTCACTAAACATGATCACATTTGTTTCAAACGTACCTCTGCAGAAAAAATGCTTGCTGCGGACAGATCTGCACCAAGCATCAGAACATCAGTGGACAGAGGATGCATGCACAAATGGACATCAATCCACAAACGAAATCACTATCTGACAGTGTATTATGATATAAAAATGGGGAAGCCTGATTGTAGTGTTAAATGAGATGGCCGTGTGAAGTCAAACCAATGGATTATGCACCATTAGATCCAGATTATTATGAGTCATGGCACCATTATAGATTTCAAATGATGAACAGCTTTACAGAACAACACTCAATTTTTCTTCTCTTGTCCGTTGGTAATAAAAACTTGAATGACAAAAATTTATATCAGTAAAAATCTATATCAGAAATAAATTAAAAGTGCATTCAGAAAATTGGTCTTTACACATGGAGAAAGGCCTACATATCAGAACTAATTCTGGGAAAGCAATATTTGCCTCAGGTTTTAATAGTATAATTTGTTTTTTTGATAAAATAAAAAAAAACCCTATAATTTATACCATTTGAGCCATTGCATTTGGTTTGGTGAATCTGATAATACGATCATTCTTTACCTATCAAAAATACCAATAAGATCATTCGTACTCATGCACTTTATTTTCTATGCAATAACTAATTGAGTGAGAATTCACTTCATTTGAAATCCATGGCTACTGAAATGGATATTCGTTGTTGATTTGTGGATATACTAACATTAGAAAAAGAATGCCAAATGCACAGTATGCACTATGCTACACAATTGTTTTACTTTTGTTCCATAGCAAAAAAATCGGACATGTGCGTTGTGTAACGTGCACATGATATATCTTATCAAATATACTTTTTTTTTATAAGTAATCTTATCAAATATAATTATAAAAAATATTTCTTGCTTTTCCCATAACAGGATAAACAGAAGTGTGCAAAGTTCATGAAAACAAAAAGATCCATTCCGACATATCGTATGTTGGTTTCGAGCTTATATGATCTCAAAAATTACAAACAGAAGTAAAATCTCATTAGCCCCTTGCTTGAAAGAAAAAGGGAAAAAAAATGATTACAAAGCAAAGGGAAAAGGGGAAGGCGGGGTATGAGGAAGACAGATGGAAACTTGATAACATATAAAAAAATTTATGTATGCAGGGGTAAATGTCACATTTTGTACATATAGACACACTATAATTTTCTATTTGTAGTTTCTACAAGAAATTTTTTTACTTATCTTTGGACATGTTCTTCTGTCTAAACAAAGCATCTTAGATAGTTATTAAGAAATTATCAACTGTATCTTCCATTATAATATTCCCTATATAATGCAATGTTGTTGTTCTCTTTTTCATCATCTAGTGTCAGGAAAAACATAATTTCAGCTAAATTGCATTGTCAAAGGCTAGTGCAAATTCAACACAATGCCCCTACTGCAAATAACTAGTTTCCTAGGAAAAAATGGCTCAAATGGCGTAGACAAGGAGTGGATAAAGCAAAACAAGTTTGGAGTATGATTTTAAAAAAAGAAAAAACAACTGAATTGATTCGCTTTGAAGCATTCAAACAATGCCTTGCAGGCAAACTATGCATTCCAGGAATTCACCTGAATGTGGAGTCATCAGATTCACATCCACTCCCTCATGGACTGGAGACTTCAGAGAGGTTGGTGTTCCAAAATTCTCCATAAGGCTTCCCCCATCAGACAAATTACCTCTTTCAGAACCTAAAGACCCCTTTAGCTCCATGCTAACATTCCTGCTGATTCCATGGGAAACCTGATATGAGGGATTCTCAATTTTGCCAGCCACACGCCCTCTATCCCACCGGAAGCTCCATGATGGTGAATCTATGGAATTCCTATGCAGAGCTTCACCAGAAGCTCTGTGGGGTATAGTTTGATCCCTTGCGGCAACACAACAAGCTGAACCCATGATGAAAATCTACTGCAACAGCTTCAGATTGCAAGAGGCGGCACAAAGTGTAGAATGGACTACTACTAGTTTATCCTGATTTGCCCAAAAATGTCAACAGCAAGCTAGAATTAAGACCAAAAATAAGACGGTCAAGAAAATTTAATGATGGGCAAGGTAAGCCCTTCAGAAACTGATATCTCATGGAAGGAGGTCAAGCAAAATAAACTACAAAGGGCTCAACAAAGTACATAGTTTCACTGGCAAGCATAGTGTCAAACTATTTTCTCGCCCTCAGCATTCACAAGAAGCGTATCGACATCCCTGTTCACAGCACAGGACAATGGAGTATCTCAAAGATTTATTCTTTAATACGATATACTTGGGGATGACTCCCCGTTTATGTTTCTCTAACTTCACTTTTCAGGACTTCTTGATCTTCACTTTATACTTGGGTTTACAGGAAGTATACTCCCTGTGTACTTGCATTGTACCTTTCTGATCATTAATAAAATTTATCTTATAGAAAAGTCATGGTAAAGCATTTGCCATCTATGTTTAGAGTAAGATTTACGTCACTATCAATTGGTAAGAAGCTTAAAGTCCATAGACCAGCTATCCAGTTCTTCCGTTCGAAAATCGTAACAAAAATTTTAAGCCTAGTTGTTTTTAAGTAATTGGGAAGACATGGGAAATCCCTTATTTTCGGAGATAAATTGATTGCAAGATCTCCGAACTCAAAAGGGAATAAATATTAAAAGTCAAGAGCACATCGATACTGTCATAAAATAAATATGTAAGCAAATAGTTTTTTTAATTTTTTGTAAGCATATAGATAAATACACAGAACAAAACGAAAAAGCATTACGTAATTGCAGGAAGTTCCTGTAGAAACCCCCAATAAATCGCAACTTATAAACGAAATTCCTCCATCAATTTGAGGAGAGGGGGGTGGGGGGACGTAGTGCTTCTAAGAATCAGGTTTTTTGCGAACACCGAGTAGCACAAACACGAGGAACAATGCTTGAAGTGAAACGTACCGTCTGGAGCTAGGGATTCGGAGAAGGATTGGAGAGAGAGCTTTCCGTTCTCGCAAGAGCAAAGGACCAAGAGAGGCGAGAGAGAGAGAGAGAGATTCAAACGGTGTGAGAATATGACGGCGTCCTGCGGATTTGTTTCGGCGGCATAGAGGAGGCGCCGATGGTCACGACGGAGTCATGGAAGCTGAAGCGATGTGTTTGTGTGAATGTGAGGGAGACACCATGGGGAATTGTGCGTCGCTTCTCTGTTTAACTTCTATCTCTTTCTCTCTCTTCGTCCTTTTACTTTCTTTGGCAGCAAAAAATTGAAAAAGCAGGAAGTCATAGCTGCTTTCTTCTCCACCTCGTGCAGTGCGCACGACGCGTTCGACTCTATACCGCTTTTTCTGCAGAAGACGACGCAGGCACATTTGGGCCCCAATAGCCCACTCTGAGCCCGATGGGCTCCATGTGAATGGATCGAGATAAAAAAAAAAAAAAATACATCGACCCTATACCACTAATAAACATAGGAGACGGATAACGTTGTTTCGGATTAGTCCAACGTACAGGAACAGAGCGGGAGGTAGGGCTCACTCGATGGCACACAATTCCGGCCTCAGCGACAGAGACGCAAACGATGAAACATAGAGAAGATTAGTGGAGAACCGTAGTAGTAACTTCAGAAGAGAGTATCGTTGCGAGGACCTTTGGTTCGTCGAGTCCTTGTTAGAGGTAATTTTTCTACTTTTATAATCAGAAATGAAAATGGGGTCTTGTATTTTTTCCGTACGGTCATTATTGGTGTTTTGAGTTGCTTCTTTTGTACTCATCTTTTACCGGAATGTGTATATATTTTCTCGATTACGGTTTGGGAAGGTAGATAGGGAGAGAACTTGGGATGTGATGCTGAATAGAAGGTATTGGTCCAAAGTTTGTATCTTTGAAACTGTTTTAGTTTTGAAAGCTTGTAGATCAATAACTTATTTCATTCTTGCAAAATTTGGGTTCAAGGAGGTCAGGGGAATCCGCCAGTGGAATTTCGTTGAATCCCAGCGATTGCGATCAAATTCAACTGCATGGACTTTTCAGTTTCGACGAACTTTTTCTCGTGTATATATAGAAAGAAAATCGATGTACTTCTATTATCCTTGTTGATATTTTTTTTCCTTGTGATATTTGTTTTAACAGGTAATTCGTTATGATGGTAAATGGATGCACTATGCCCCGTGGGCGTGTTTTTATGAATTCCAGGGTGTGTAAACCCACCATAGCCCGTTGCTCATTTTCCACATGCATTCCTTGTTTGCCTTCTATGGCCACATTGCCAAGCTTGAGTTCACGGGGATCTCGCCGGGAGGGTAAGTCTTGGTTGGCTATAGACACATGAACGTCTTGTCCTGTATTCTTTGTAGCCTATATCATTTATCGTTCTGATGATGATCTAATTCTTTAGAGCAGCTCAAATGACTTCTAATATGTTAGTTCTTAATTATAGGTAAGCCACTCTTTCACCTTTCGGCTGCCTCAATCCCACTTTTAAGTGGGGATCAGGGTAGCCTTCTACGTGCAATCCCCTCGTTACCAAGGCGACTCAGACCTCATATGACTCCTCGAGCATCGAAGGATGTTCCATACAGTTTCCGCTACCCTCCAATGACCAAGAAGCCAAGATGGTGGTGGAGGGCATTGGCATGCCTCCCCTATTTAATGCCACTTCATGAGACATGGATGTATGCTGAGACGGCATATCACCTGCACCCCTTCCTGGAAGACTTTGAATTCTTAACATACCCATTTCTTGGAGCCATTGGGAGTCTGCCGAGCTGGTTCTTGATGGCATACTTTTTTGTAGCATATCTTGGAGTGGTGAGAAGAAAGGAATGGCCTCACTTCTTTCGATTTCATGTGGTAATGGGCATGTTGTTGGAGATTGCCCTTCAGGTGATAGGAACTGTAAGCCGTTGGATGCCGCTTGCTGTCTACTGGGGTAAAGTGGGGATGCACTTCTGGACAGCTGTGGCATTTGCGTACCTTTTCACTGTATTGGAATGCATACGTTGTGCTCTTGCTGGTATGTATGCTGACATCCCTTTTGTATGTGATGCTGCATATATTCAAATTCCATATGATTAAAGGATGGAAAGCATAAGATCAAATCCTGTTGTGTTTCCATTATGTTAACTTTATTGGACAACCGACTTTGTGAGCAAAAGATGGAACTTCTTCGTATGGATAAGTTATACCTGTGCCATGGCAGGATCCTCTTTTAATTGTTAATCAGCTACGTTTGTTGTGACAGTTTCTACGTGTTAATATCTTGCTATGTTGTCAAGTGGTTCCAGTCCTGTTGAACTCTCTACTTGTGAATTCAGAGCTGGGTTCTGATAGCCGAATAGTGGATACTTGAACACTTCATGGTTTTACATCTCCGATTCTGCATTCTAATAATCGTCGTATTCCAACTGCTTTCCGGGGTAATGGGTGATGAGTCAGTCGACCACATTGTTTTTATATGTATGCAGGCATTGGTTTTGACATCCACCCAGACCTAATTAGCATGTAGCTTGCAGCTGAACCATACTCTGTGGTCTGTCCTCCGCTGACCCAATTAGTCTCCACTCTCTACCCTTGCTCATTTTACAAGCAGGTTCGCTGGATAAGACATCAGTACCCATTTGTAGTAAGGCCTACCAACTCGGACAAACGGTTATCATAAGAAATACTGAATCCACGACTTTTAAGCTACAAGGAACTTTCTTGCAGCATCCTCATCGGGGATCGAGGGCTGTGGCAACCCTTTTATGTAATCAAGTATTCTTCAACTCTGAAATCTAGTTAACCACAGGCAAGCTCGGGGTCCTACCTGATTGATCTCGAGTTTTGATCAAGTTGAAGGTCTGGTTTCTCAAAACTAGCAGAAGTTGGCACCTGAGACGTTCAGGTGGTTAGAAGGAGAGTGAGTTTGGATGAGGCTTGAACGTTATCTATTTTGAAATGATAAATTTAGTAGTCAAACCAGATCCATGGGCTTTTCTTCGGCTTCAAATCCACTTAAACGGTCGGCGGTGAACATGAAGACCTTCGGCCTCCAAATATATATAATTATTTTTACCAATCACAAAATTACAAGAGTACATAAAAATGAATAAGACGTGTCTTTAATGTTTTGTTTTTCTCGTCATCCTCGTTGCCCCACGTGCTGCACGCCACTTTCAAAAGCGTGCAACTTTAATTTATAATTTGCCGTGCTTTTTATTAAGCTAAAAATAAAATAAAAATAAAAATTGCAGCTTTTGGTTGTCTTATGTTGTTTAAATAAACAGGGGTGAAGAAAATCGTACAAAACATTATAAATGCCAAAAAACAAAATTGAGAAAATGACGTCATCTTAACATTGAGAAAAGATCTATGAACTTGTTATAGCTGTTAAAGCATGAGATTATTGCAAACCTCAGCTACGTTATAAATATCTTGAAATTCCAAGTATCCTATTATGTAAAATTATTTGATTCGGATGATTGATTGATTTGAAACCAATGGTGGAGATCTTATTATGCCAATGAGTCATAAAAGTCATGATATGAGTTTGGATCTTAATTATAATAAGGAAAATGCTAGGGAACCCGCTTTGGTTCTCGTTTAGTGTTCCCGCTTGACGTGTAAGGGACACTTGGCATTTTTTATTTTATTTTTCTGTCTCTTGCTTTTAAAGTCATCCCCGACGCAACGTTCCCCTCCCCTCCGTGTCCATTGTGCCCCGCGTGACTACCCATCCCTTCCCCTCCATCTCCGACAACCAGCTCCCCGCTCTCCTCACTCTAATGGATGAAATCCAAATGGATCTTCCACAAACTCAGATCCCACTGTCCCGCTTGGGCTTCATGTTTTCTCTCTCCCTTTAGAACCCAAACCCACCAAAACCCAGTTTCATGAGATATCTCAATATTTGTCCTCAACCACTCAGACATAAGCCTACTCTTATACATTTGTGGAAAAGAATGTCTCCTGCATTTGGGTTCTTCCATCCATGCCTATGAAAGATACCATTTCATGGAATACAATTATTTTTGGGTTTTTAAGGAATGGGGAGTTTAATACTAGGTTTGGGTTATTCAAAAGAATGTGTGAATCTGGTTTTTATCAATTTAATAAAGCTACTTTGACTACAATTTTATCAGCTTGTGATGGACCTGAGTTTTGTTATGCAAGTAAAATGATGGATGGTCTAGTAATTGACGGAGGGAAGGGGAACGCTGCTTTGGGGGTGGTGGTTTAAGCAAGTAAGAGAGAGAGAGAAAAAAAAAAAGTCAGATGCAAGTGACCTTATTTATGCCAGATGGCCACTCTACGTCAAGCGGGATTTTTAGACTGGAGAAATGAACAGGGTCTGTAGCATTATCCTAATTATAAATTTTTATAGAGACGCTCACAGTCGGTCGGGTGGCAAATTTTCTTTTACATCCACGTATAAGACAATAATAAGTTGCACGGAAGAAAATAATAAACCACATACCAATGATCACAATATTTTATTTTCTCCCCCACTTTTCCTCTCTCTCTTCACCTCACCCTGCATCCATTGCTATGAGCTCTCTCTGTCTCTCGCCCACCCATCGTTAGGATGCTATAAAGAAATCTTCTGGGTCATGGTCTAAGGATTTAACGGGGACATCAATGTGGCATGCATGAAGCGACCTACTCGTGAAGCGACCAGTCAGACTTTTGTTGACTGTTTCTCACGGAGACCGTTCGTAGGAACAAGTCTTCGGCTCCCCTTAATTTTAAGAGCTCTTGAAATGGTCCACATCTGAGTCTTCATCACGTTTGTAGAATGTTGGAACTGCCCTATGATAAACTGAACACTTGGGACACGTAGCCACCAAAGTTTGATTGAAGCTTTAGCTATAAATAGTACAGTTTGGTATCCAAACTCGCTCAACTCAATCCATTTAGTCTTACACCTTCTAAATAGAGTGAGTAGAGTTTGGAAGTGGCAAAACGAGATAAAGAAACAATGAGAAAGTGTGAATAAGCATCAATGACTGGAGGTACGATTTCTTGTATATTTTTAATTTTGATTCTTATTAAGTGTTTAATTCTGCATTATAGAATCATTATTAAGCTTACAACCTTCACTAAAGATCCAAACTCTTACTAAATGTTCATGCAGGTAACTTTTCTCACTTGCCACAAATCTCTAATTGAGACAACTGTGTTGGATTCAAGCCCAAGTACATGCCATCTAGTAGTGATAGTGGCCAATTTTGAACAACGATTCTAAAGAGCAACACTAGTCAATATAGGTAATGCTTTAGAAAGAAAAAAAAAAGTTGAAAATATCTTAAACAGTTTCTTGAGAGTGAGGAGAGAGAGAGATTGTTGAGAGAGAGAGAGAGAGAGAGAGAGAGGGAGGGAAAGCACGCTTGCGGAGAGAGGGGGTTGCAGGCATAGGGTAGAGAGAGAGAGAGAGAGGAAGAAAGAGACGGAAAAATAAAATAAAATCATATACATGTCGGGTGTAAATTTTAGGTTGTACACATTCTATGCGGCGGATTTCTATTGGTTGATGTCGAAATTAAATTTATAATAGACCGGTTTGAAGCTTTTTCCAAAATTTTAATGGGTGAATGCATGATTTATAAGACTTAGCTAAATTTTATTTACAAGAGATAAATATGAAAATTCATTAATCAAAATTCTCAAACGCATGTAATAATCTATAGATGAAAATGAATGTTGCACATGAAAATGAAGACAATTCATTTAGTATAAAATATGAGACGTTTGGATTGTTTTGTTGGTCAATTTAATTTTTCTTAACAACCCTACTATGAAAATACCTTATGTTTTACACTCAAATTGGAGTGAAGCATCATGCATTCAAATTGGAGCTAAGCATTATGCATTGGCGACCAATATAGATTCTTCTTTATTGTTTCACTGAATGTAGTAGTCTAGTTTTAGAAAAGACATGTGCATCACGTAGTCTTGTTATATTTAAGGAAAATGCTATTTTGTCACTAGTTTGCTCCTTGAATTTGATCTTTAGTGCATTTTAATTTTTTTTTCTTTGTTTACAAGTTTAAAAAAGTTATTAGTAGTGAATTTATATATTTTTTAAAAATAATTATTTAAAAATATTTTTTTTTTAAAAAAAGTTAAATTGTACTAAGGGCACGTCCAGTAACAAAAGGTGAGCAGCACAATAGAAGGGTCCTATATATATATATATATATATATACTAGATGGGAGCAACGTGCAAAGTACGTTTGTCTAATTTTATAAAATGGTTATTTGTAAAAAATAATATATATTTTATAAAAATTATTGATGTCAATTAATAATTTAAGGCATATTGAAGAAGATAAAAAAAAATGAGTTCAAAATATTATATAATCCGATACATGTTTATAATATCCATAATTTTAGTAAATATGCATACGAAAAATTTAATAAAAATCTAATACAAACGGTAGTTCAAAATATGTGTCGTTTGATATTTGTATTATAATTCATCAATTTATGTCATCCTGTAGACGATCAATAGAGACAACATTAAAATTCTTATTTTGTTGTTGGTTGAGTCGATCAGGATCAACATAAAGTTAAAAAATAATCTTTTTATGAAATTTGTGGTATAATGTTTTTTATATATAGCATATATATAAATCTTAAAATATATTTTGAAGTTGTTGGCCGAATTTACTCTATCTTGATTAGCTCAAGGATCACGGCTTTTGTCACTTGCCCATCATAGCAAGCCCACGTGTGGAATATGACTTAACGGAAGCTACGTCCTACTATCATAGGAAAAAAAACACTTTGATTAAATACACTTGTATTATATATTATATGAGATTTTTAAATTTGAAATACTCAATAATCTGAGTTAATGAAACATATAATACACGTGTATTATACTTAGGGATTCACGTCTTATACACTTAATACACGTGTATATATTAAGGAGAAAGAGAAAAATATAATAACTAATCTTTAATTACTTATTATTATATAAACTATTAAGTATTGTAATTATTGTGATTAATAAATCATATAACAACATTGAATGCTATCTCTCTCAACATTTATGTCTTCATTCTATATGCCGATTACATTCACACGTATTTAAATAAACGGTGTTAACTTTAACGGAAAAATTAAAAAAATCGTTAAAACAAAATTTGCCGTTTTATACACAATTTTTATATATAGACGATATATTGGCTTAAACCATTGGATTAAATTATTAGAAAGAATATTAATTAGCATCTAAAAGGACGGTTACTTGGGTTCAGGTGGGAAAATGCTAGATTACTGTGCTTCCCAATTCAATGTTTAAGGAAGTCAATCTCTCACTCTCTAATACGATACCTACAATATTTAATTGCATGTTACCAGAAAGCATGACCGACCATACTGAATTTATATTACACACCGACAGTGACCCAAACTGGCTGTCTTCCTAATATCATTTCCCACACGACCTTTAAGCACAACATTGAGGCATTTTAATTAATTTTTTTTCCCACTAAACCACTGGCTAGTGACTGCCAACTAAACTCAGACTAGTTTTTAAAAATGGCACCATTTTCCTTTAGTAATTAATGCTTTCCTTTTCATTAATGGTAGGCCACATGGTTTCATCATCATCTCATTTAGATTACCACTCTCTGTTACTTTCCCCTCACATGCAACCCAATTTCCATATAAAGGCATGACAAAGGGTAATACTATACTAACTTTTATTTTATTAAATAAGATGTGACATATTAATTAATATTAAATTATAAAAAATTATGTAATAAATGATTATTTAAATGTGATAAATATATCACATTTTATTTAATAAGATGAGAGTATGATATATAGAATTATATATATATGTGTATTGTCTACCTAAATTTACCCACTTTCTTGAATTCCTTTTTTTAAATAATGTTTTGATTACTGGCTTACTTGATCTGCCTTCCCTCCTCTCATCATGCGCTTTACATTATTTTTTAAATATAGGTATATTTCATCTAATAAGAATCTTATAAATTTATATGACTTGGTATTATGATGTGTTAGATTATAAAATATTTTTTTATTATAAAATAGATTTAACTTATCATATCAAACTACATTATTTTATAAGTTTGATAGGGTAATATTTACGCATAGATATAGCAAATTCTCTTTTGAAAAATTGTCCATGATAAGGTTCATGCTTTGACTTATTTTAGTTTGAGAATTGCTATCATCTCAATTTAGTTATACCGCTCATTTTGTCTTATTAACGTGGCGGGGCCACTTAGTTTATTAAATATATATATATATTTAAAATAAAATGACGTTAAAAAATACAAAAATTGGAAAACTTAAATCATGAGTTCCCTTTCACTTTTATGTTTGTGTTTCTAATTTTATATATATTTTTTCAAAAAACCACAGCCACATCAATGAAACGAAATGAATAATATAACGCATAATAGCATTACCCTTTTTAGAGTTTAAATTAACTCATAACAGCGACACGCTACGCCAAAGAAAATGAACAAAATAAATAAATATTAAAGTGTGGATTGGTTGATAGTGCCCCACACCCACACATTGTGTTTTAACAGCAAACCACGAGCTTCCCTTTTTCCGATGACTTTGGTACAGAAAGTTGACGTGCAGATCATCTTTTACCTTTCTAATATATTAATAGGTAGTTTACATTTGCTTTAGATTGCATTTATTCTTTGTTTATAGTAAAATATAAAATGATTAATGCAGAAGTAAGCCTACCTTAGTGGATACGAGTGTTGCTAATACAAATTAAAAAAATGCTTTAGTCTTTTAATCATAAAAAGATTTTATAAAAATAAATTTACAAATTAAAGTAAATTGATAGGATACGTTAGGTTATAAAATTATTTTTATTATAAAGTAAAATTTGTAAATTTACTGAAATTTATTTGTAACTATAACACTTTTAAAAAGGAACACCGGAAAAGCGAAACGGTATATTCATCTTTTGTTTTCTTAATCAACCTTTAGAGGTTGATATAGGGAGTATACTTTATTGCAGACCCAAGCTTAGCACATATTAATACAGAGCTCCTGTTTATGTTATGTGTTCTGCTGCTTACAAGTTACTGTGTAACACATTATTTATCAATCAACAAACAAACCTGATACAATGGACCAAGAAGAATTATTGGTGTGCTAGAGCACCTGGGGCTGGGGCATCAACAACATGTCAACAACCAAAAGATGGGGGGAATAAGGGAGGGATGGGATGGCTTATAATTCATAGTTTTCTCTCTGAAAATTTGTCTTACTTGGATGATATTATTGTTTAACTCATCATGATAAAGATAATGGTTGGTGTCTTTATTTAGCAGCAATGAATTTGATTGAGATTATTTGGTTGTGGATCTGAAGTTGTGCCAATAGGCAATGGGCATAACCCTTCTTTTTTTTCTTTTTTCTTTTTTTTCCTGATGCAGAAGGGAGCTTGACTGCAAGTCTCAACTAATATTAGTTCTCAACCAGTTGGGCAATTGCTACTGATATTGATGCTGTTTCTTTCTTGTAATTCTCAACCAGAGCATATCCTCCATATTTGCTTACCCAGAGCATATCCACCATAGATACAAGAAAAGATATATGGCCATGGAGGAATACCTGTTTAAAATATTGATTTTTGTTGTTTTAAAAGTTGAAAGATTAAGTCAAGTTTCGAATATAAAAAGAATGGAAGGAAAAGTATCCTATTCTATTCTCATTTGAAGTACCTTATAATGGCCAATCATTAAAATATAGAATGACAAGATCAGAGATTCTATTACCACCAAAACAGAGAAAATTAGGAATGGATTCCAAAGCATATTTTAGAAAATGGGCAAAGAGATCTTAACCTCGATGTTATATGGACTGTGCTATTCAGCCAACCATTTGATCACTCTATTTATTCTTTTTTTTTTCCTTCACTTTTCAAATTGTTCATGAATAAAAAGCAGTTATCTAAATGGTTTTTATTAATGAACAACTTGTAAAATAAAAATTAAAGAATTACAAAAAAAAAGGAGTGGTCAACATTATATAAACATTAATAAAGAGGAGAGAGAGAAGAAAATTAGTACACAAGTCATGAAGATTAATACTAATATTAATATAACCAGAGAGACAACGTACATTAAAAGCCCTTAACACCATATTTATATTGACCCATTGACAAAGCAAGAATCCAACCTCCAGGTCCCCTGACTCCCCTCTCCTTTCTGGACCATCACCATTCTCTCAAAGTCAGTCCCTACTCCTAGGAGCTTTATAAAGAAGATAGCTGCTGCTTTCTCAACTCTTTCTTTTCGCTCTTTTTACTGCTCTTTTACAACAGTACAACAAACAGCAAACTCTTTTTCCCTCTCCACTCATTAAGACCAACATAACACGAACAACCTCCACCAGAAAAGATTAGTACAAGACAACCAACCATAGATTGATCAATTTTCAACCCTTTTTAGATCCTGATTAATATTCGTATTGAAACATGTCTGCAGAAGCAGCCCTGATGGATTGGTTGAGATGGAGCAAGTTCGTCGGGTTCATGAAGCTGTTATCAAGGCTTGCGTGAAGGGTCTGATCTGGCTCGTACACGCTGCCGCTGGTGTTGATGAAATTTAGGATCTCATTCAGAGAATCTAGTCTTTGGCTCAGCTCCACCACCTGAGCTCTCAGGATTGAATTCTCGGCCTCGACATTTATGTAGAGCTGGGTGGTGATGGTGATGCTCATGAGGATATGGTTGTTGTCTTTACTGAGCTGTGCCACTTGGCCCTTCAGATCATCCAACTGCTTCTGTTTTCTCATCCGAGACCGCCTCGCAGATTCCCGATTCGATTGCATTCTTTTCCTTTTTCTCTGGTCCATCAAAAGCTGCACGTCCCCTTCAGATCCAGAGTTCTGGGTTGGCGCAGACGCTGAGGAGTTTCCACTGGTGAAGGGCATAAAACTGTTCCTCTGTTTTTTTTCCTTTCGTCTTAAAACTCAAGAAAACTTACTTAAAAACCCAGGATTCAGATAACAAAAATATTGATAATATCTAGCTAATTCATACGATCATATAATATATATGATATGTATATAAGAAAATACGTAGTTATATATTAAGTCAGGCAGGGATGAAAGATGATTTATGAAAAAACATAGAACCAGTAGAGGAAGACGACGGAGAAAGATTGAACTAAGTGGGTGCGGCGTCTGAGTGAGGAATTGATCATAAACCCGGAACGGAGGATTTCACTGAGAACTGGAGACATGAATCTCAAACATTAAGAACACTATATTCAGCATCAAAATTCAAAACGAGGGACAGAGTTTGTTTGGCAGATCTCGGCAAAAAGCACGACCCTTAGCCGTCGGGAATGGATGGTTTTGACAGATTGACTAAATGGGCTTTGGTATTAATCCCAAAACCCAAAATTTGGCAGCAAAAGCCCAGAAATCCAAACCTGGAAAAGAGCAAAACCCACGAGGGGGTACAGGAAGAGGAAAAACAAAGAGAAGAAAAAAGAACGAGAACGAGAACAGAGCAAAAGAGGCAGAATTCCTCAACCCAAACAACAGAACCTCAGAGCTTACAAGAGGAAACTGGAAGAACTGGAAAGCCTGAAATCTAACAACAGAGGGAGCGGGGAGAGAGGAGAGGAGAGGAGGAGAGGAGGAAGAGGAGATTGAGAGTGTTGAGGAGGCAATTTATAGAATTAAAAAAGGAGAGAAAAATGGGTACAAGAAAATTAATTAATTATTTTTTTAAAAGGGTGCATTGGAACCTCCTCCAAGGGTTTAGTTGGGGGCAGAGAGATGACCAGGGATGTGAGGGTGGAGACGTAATTTCAACAACCGTCCAAGACTAGCTGGAGAGCATAACACATACAAAGTTAAGTGATTGAGATGAGTTGAGATAAAAGTTTAAAATATTATTTTTTAATATTTTTATTGTTTTAAAATTTTAAAAAGTGAAATTATTTATTATATTTTATATTAAAAGTTAAGAAAATTATAATAATTAGATAAGATAATTTGAGTTAAGATGAATTTGACAATCAAACGCAACCTTACTTACGTTATGTTTGTTGAAGTACATTAAACACATTTTAAATTAATTATTAATAAAATTAATTATTTTTTTAACTGAAAAAAAATTTAAATACATGTCAACTTATTTCATAAATTTTAAAATATTAAATTCATCTTAATCTAAAAAAATTAAACACATTTTAATAAAATTTATAAAATATTATTATTTACAATTTAACTCATCTCAACGTTAAAACAATCTTAAATCTCATGAAATTCCAATGGCCTCATTTATCATAAAACTTTTTATCTTATTTCATTTAATCTAATCATTACAATTTTTTTAAATTTTTATATAAAATAAAATAAATAATTCAATATTTTTAAATTTTAATATTAAAATAATATATTTTAATAATATATCATCTCATGTCAAAGACAATCAAACCGCCGTTGAGAGAACGTTCTGTTTTTTTCTGACAAATGACACCTGAACGTCACAAAAGGAATCTAAGGGATGGAGGTGGTATAATGGAACTGAATGAAGGGTGATACCGTCCTTTCGTAAGATTCCTGCATCTTGTTCTTCGAATTCCACCCATAGGCATGAAAAGAAAATCTTCTCAAATTATAAGTTTCAGTTTCTATTCTTAAAAAATATAACCTGTCAATTTTCATAAATTAAATAAATAAAAAAGCAACCCTTTTCAAATGATTACATATTCATACGTTAGCATTTCTGTTTGAACTTTTGATATAAAATTATAGGAAAAAAAAATCTAGCGTATGTGATTCATAATAGAATAATATTAAATACAACCTCTAAATATATGGATCTTTTATAAAAATGTAAATTTTATTAAATAAATAAATAAATTTTCACATTCTTTTTTCTGATAGAATCTATATTTTTAAATTGATTGTACGATATTTATATATTTAAAATTTGTATATATCATTTTTCTTTATAATATTTAATAATTTTTTGTGCGTAGAAATCTATTATGTAGTGCCTACCCATCGTGTCTATTATTTTGTTATCATAGAATTTGGATTGAAATTAAAAAATTATAATCTAAAATATGAATTAATATTTTTTAAACGAAATATATTACATAGCAGTCTCACATTTAATACATTAAATTTTTTTTAAAAAAAATTATATATTTAAATAGTAAAAAAAAAAATGTGAGAATGCCGTGTAGAACTTTTCTTTCTAAATTTATGATAATTTCTTTTTCAAACATTTACAACTAGGCTCCACTGCTTGCGAAGTCAAATAAAAAACCAATCTTTAACAACTGAAATTAATAAAACTGTCCTTGGGGTCGGGTCCCAGTCATAATTGCCAGTCACACGAACCAATCTTTTTCCTCGTACGTGTCTTGCATGTTTCACAAAAAAGGTATTAAAATGCACACGAATGCTAAAGCCCCACGTGAATTTTTCCGACTGGAGATTCGGACTGGAGCTTTTTTGTTTTACTCATTGATTAAAAAATTATTTTTTAATATTATTTTAATTTTAAAAAAACATATATTTAAAACTATTAAGATATATATATATATAAATTCAAAAAAAAAATTTTAATTGTCGAAATCCCTCGTGTGTGTGGCTGTAGAGTCACTCTTAAAAGGCATCATAGCTTATAGTTTTTTTTTTATCGAAAAGCTAGAAAAACAAATATGAATATTAATAAATATTATACGAATTTGATTTTTCATCCCATGCTTAAGCTTCATGTAGTTAAGTAAAAATAATTCTAATGGACCAATTTAAATTTAATCAATTACTTTGTTCTCACAAAAAGGTGAGTGGATGCATATTAATAAAATAAAATCTTACCCTAGGATTGTCACGCTATTGGCTTTCTTTTATCTCACTATAATAATTCAATTTAGTATGACAATCTTTAAATTTATTTTTCTTTATAAGAAGTTAATCAAATATTTTAGAATAGTTCTGCTATGTACAGTCATTTTTGTATACTTTTTATATATTCTACTGATATGATTGGTTAAAATAATTATTTTATATTAAAAAAATGACATAACCAATTACATTAGTAGAGTGTATAAATATTATACAAAAATGACTGTATATAAAATTTTTAATAAACATAAGGACACTTTGTCGTTCCAAATTTTCAAAAACTATTACTCTTATTCGTTTCAACTTCAACGACTAACTGATGGTTCAATATAGACCAAATTGGAAATTTAATTAATGTTGGTTAATTGACTTAGTGATCACATTGGGACTGTTGGTGAAGTATAATTTCTTCTATTTTTTCTCATTTTAGGTTGGTTACTCTTCAGCACAAGTTAAATTAGAGACTGTGCTGATCATATTTATATGCAATAGCTTAGGCAACAATGAAAGCCATAAAATATGAAAATTGATATTGATTCATCTGAAGCTTACCATTCAAATAACTCTCTTGATGTAGCACAACCATGGAGCGCCACGTGGTTTATTAAAAATAAAAAATAAACCACAAAATATATTTAAACCAAAAGAGCGTCCAAATATACAAAAAATGAAATATTGAAACTTTAGGTTCTTTCTATAATTTTTATGTTTGTATTTTTAATTTTTTTTAATAAATCACATGGCATTACATTGTAGTGCCACATCAAGAGAACTATTTGAGGTGATAAGTTCCAAATAGTCAAATAGCATTGTTCTAAATATATTACTATTTGAGAGAAAGATAGATCAAAAAATGGATGTGTAATGTGTATAATGTGTATAATTTTAGAAGGATATTCGAAAGGATAGATAAATTCTGGCTTTTGGAAGAAAAGAGAGTTATAAGCTTATAATTGGCTAATGTTAACATCTTATGTGGTTTTTGATAGAGATTGATCGAGGAGGGAAGATGACCTAACTTTTTAATTTCAAAAATTATGTGCAATTATTTTTGTGTATTTGTACACTTTACTGATGTACCTTGTTGCATATAAAACTAATCACACCAACAAAGTGTGCAGAGAATACATAAAAGTACTGACTGTATATAATATTACTCTTTTAATTTAATGCATAATTCTTCCTTCCCTTTCAACTTAAGTAAAGTGTGTTGTGAGGTGTACATATAGTCCTCAATCACAAAGTACTAAGGGAGATTAAAAAACATTGTAAAATGATATTGTCAATTTCTTCTTCTTTCTACTCTGTGATTCTTCTTTGTTTTTTTTTTCTTTCCTCATAGGCATTAAACTACACACATTTAGTCCTACATACACAGCTTGCATCGATAGTGGACATCTTAATCATCCTCTAATTGCTACTGATAACCCCCGATTTTTCAAGATTTTAATAACTCATGTCTAGAATGCTTGTGTCAATTAATTAACCCCACCCCAAATAAAAATAGAGAAATATAAGATAATTTATTTGTGGAAAAGATTGAAATTTTAAACAAATTAGAAACCATTTTTTAAAAACAAAATTCCTAATCATCTTGTTTCTATTATTTTATATTACACCCGCATTAAATTGAAAGAAATCCTCTAGAGTTATTAACCAAACTCTAGAGTCTAAAGCGGGGAAAAAATAGACATATAAAATAGATTTCATATCAATTATTGAGCATTTCATAGTACCTAGCTAAGAAATTTATTCAAACAACTATAGATGCTCTATGACGCATTTCATGTATCTATATATGTCTCTCACTCTAGACCTTAGAATTCGGTAAAAAGACTCGAAGAAATCCTTAGCGACCAAGATTTTCATGCACTAGCAAGATTGCATTCTTTGGTGATTTGTAAATGACTAAGTAATGTGGTCCTTCAAAGATGGCGACATTACAAAATAAGTGCATGCAAGAAATACGCCTTTAAGTTCCCATTTCAAGCAATTTTCGTTTGTTTATCTTATGGAGCCAAAGAGAGCACACATGGATTGAGTTCGATAGGTTAGTCTGTCTTTGAGGCACTGATAAAAGTCACCCTCACAAGTCACCATTATGCTAAGTTAAGAGTATCAATTACTGGTACCACTGCTTTCACACCCACATTTGAGCCTAACTTTTCAATACGACCCCAACTCTTTGTTTATGCATTTTAGGTAACAATGTGTCCTTTTTATCCACTATGCATAAAAAGCAAATGGATCTCTTTTTCTTATATCTATTTTGACAATATTTCAACAAAAAAGGCCATGTCCAAAAAAATATATTGTCTTGTTCGAGAGAAGGTTGGCAAACTTTCTCTCTCACATAATATATCTACTTGTTTTTAGGCATGGGCATGCATGCATCATGTGAACTATAGAAGTCTGTCACATCAATAATTAATTAATTAATTGTCTTTAATTATATAAGTGGTCATATGTTTAACGAAATATATTAGATATATTTTATAATATAAAAAAGAAAAAAAAATGATATTTATTGTCGTAAGTACATAAATACCATACAATCACTTAAAAAATAAATATAAAATTTATATAAAAATAAAATTAATTTTTTAATAATAAATTTTATCATTTTTTAAAAGAGTCGTACGACAGTAATAAACTTAAAGATGGTTGGTAATATTGCTCCTTTGCACAAATGTAGTACACTATACTACCTAGGTTAATACGTAGCTGTTGCCTGAAAGCTACTTCCAACTTATATATAGCTGTACGTTGGAATCCAATTTAATTGGCCATATTGAACCCTCTAGGGGCATTCGGAAGGTCGCATCAGGTGCGGTTTATGTCTGTNTATTTCAACAAAAAAGGCCATGTCCAAAAAAATATATTGTCTTGTTCGAGAGAAGGTTGGCAAACTTTCTCTCTCACATAATATATCTACTTGTTTTTAGGAATGGGCATGCCTGCATCATGTGAATTGTAGAATTCGGTCACATCAATAATTAATTAATTGTCTTTAATTATATAAGTGGTAAGATATTTAACCTAATATATTAGATATATTTTATAATATAAAGGAGAAAAAAAATTATATTTACAGTAGTGAGTACGTAAGTACAATATAATTACTTAAAAATAAATATAAAATTTACATAAAAATAAAATTAATTTTTTAATAATAAATTTCATCCTTTTTTTAAAAGAATTGTACGACACTTATAAACTTAAAGATCGGTAACATTGCTTCTTTGCACAAATGTAGTATACTATACTACCTAGGTTAATACGAAGCTGTTGCCTGAAAGCTACTTCCAACTTATATATATAGCTGTACGTTGGCATCCAATTTAATTGGCCATATTGAACCCTCTAGGGGCATTCGGAAGGTCGCATCAGGTGCGGTTTATATCTGTCTAACAAAGGTTTATATAAGTTTTTCATGTGTTTTTTAATACATTTATTATCAATGTGATTAATTAATTAATTAATTTGGGACTTTAATATAGAATACCATTGTTTAATAGTTATTGTTGGGTCATGGTCATTGATCATGATGATGATGACTTTTATATTTATATTTTATTTTTTGTAGCTAACTGGTGGACTAAACCTGTAAAGTCATGTCAAAACTGAAATAAAAATTCTATTTTCATGAATTTTAAAAAATTTTCACGACACAAACGCATAACACGAGATTTCTAGAGAATGAAACATTGTTTGAATGTGCATATAATTGTATATTTTGTATATAACATTACTCATTGTGTATATATCCTACTTATATGTAGCGAGTAGGATATATGCAGCGAACAACAAAATATAACTCTTATGTAACGTCCGAACATCTCATGAGTTGTATAGTGAGATCGATCTCTAGTTCTTCAATCTTTTATCCAATTTTAAGCTCAAGTACTTAATCCAAGCTAAATACAACTCAGACGTTGCATGCATTGTTTTATGTTTATGTTTTCTTCTTTTAGCAACATAGTCTTTGATTTACTTCACTCCTTTTCATTTCTAGATTATTTTAGTTTTCATAGAGCATAATCAAAAGGCAATAGAGGTCGTTTCCAAGCCACTATTTGCCCGCTAGAGGGGGGAAAATCAAAGAAAAGAATGCTCAAAGGCTGCCCCAAAATTCTTCGAAGTTGAAACAAGATAAAAGTTAGTACTTGTAATTCACGTGCACCCTGTATCCTATAACTTCTGCACGAGTACAATTGTGTTAGTGAAAAAGGAAATGCACCGCCCATTACGACCAGTAGTCCGCCATCAGTCTTTAATCTTCCTTACTGCTAGTCTCTTCTTCAACAACCATCTTCTGGAATCTAAATCAAAGTTGATAGAGAGGACGGAGGAAAATGTTTGTAGTAGTACGTAGTGGTCGGTTTGTAGGGTCATGCTGCAGAGGGCATTTTCCTGCTTTTTTCTGCATTAATGAGGGTCCCAAAACCATGTCCTTTTTCATTTACACATTTTTCTTTCTATCTTTATCTCTGCTGGCTTTGGTGGCTTTTCCTAATTTGTTTGTTGAGATCAGGCAACAAGAGAATTAGGTTGCTGAAACAATAACCCAAAACCTGCTTGCTTAGAGGATCAAACTGTTCCGGTCTGCTTTTTCTTTTTTCATTTTATGACCGATAGAAATGGAAACTCTATTGTTATATGCCCTATACCAAAAAAATTTATTTGGTAGATCCTAACACGAATTATGTACACAATAAGGATCACAATCATTGATACAGTTTGGGTACCAAGCTATCTTATCAATATATTTACAAAAAAGCCTTGGATGTATCTTCTTTCTATAAGGGATTAGAATCTAGATGGCCTTCGATAAACAGAAAATTCAGTCCCTTGGTTTGATAAGAACATGGAAAATAAGCGTGACTTGTTTAATTATGTAAGACTATATATAATTAATTGACTCGTATTACTGATAAACGATCTGATGGCTCCCACTTTAATGGATCCTCGAAATAAACCAAAAACCAGAAAATGAGTAAACAAACTTCAAATACAATAAATAACAAATGTCTAAGAAATTTTCTCAAAATACATCTTTAATGAATGGGTTCGTAACTTTTACAAAAACAACATAGAATATTATCTTTATAAGATTTGTATTAAAAAGCAAAAAATGGTTCACTCACATGTATATTTTATCTTTTCGTGTTCTAAATTTGTAAAATATATCTCTGTCAATGTCATAGTTATCTAAAAATGAGTAATAATATGTGGAAGTTTAGGCAAATTTTGTATTAAAAAAGTAAACTTTACTAGAAAAAGTAATTTTTTTTACACATTTGATAATGGGATACAATTTTTTTTATATAAAGAGACCATACAAGTTTTGTACAAAATCATTATTCTTTTTTTTAAAAAATTAAAAAAAGGATACGGAACAGACTCAATATTCACAGCATCACCTAGAAAAATAAGATTAAAAAAAAAAAAAAAAGAGATGGTGTTAGTGTACTACCTAATTTTGATCCTTTAGTATATATTTTTTAATTTTTTTAATATATTAAATAATAATAATAAAAAAAGATTTGGGCGTGGTGATCGTAGATTCCATTCATTGATTGCTTAATTGTGACATGTCAACTATCAACTGAAGAAACAATCGAAGACTCTGGAAAGCGAAACCAAACTACCCAACTACTACTCGGAACTCACTTTTTGTCAAAAACGAAAGGCAGTCCAAACCCACGTCCTTCCGCTTATTGCCCATGTTAGTGCATAAATTTGCACAACAGGCTCACGATTATCATACTGTTTTCTGCACAACAGGCTCACGATTGTAGGAATTAAAGAATTATTTTCCGTCCTCGATAATGATTTGATCGTTGATATAATATTTTTTGTATTTATTAGTGGTAATAAATAATAAATAAGTGAATAAAAATAAATAAAAAAATACACATAAATTTACATGATTTGATATAATGTTTATATGTACAAGTTGTTTGGAGGTAAATTTCATTATAATAAGTAATTTTACATATATCTCATGACTTCACATATCATTCAATACAATAGAAACATTTTAAATTCTCAAAAGTTGAAGATGATGCATCCATTGAGAGATCCTTTAAGAGTCACTATACATGGTGATCTCATGATCTCACCTAATTCATGCACAATAACCTTTCACTTTGTCGAGTGCCTACCATAAACTTTGAATTGCACTGCACCGATAGTTGCCTTTACTTTAGCAAGATAAGAAAACCCTCTCCCTTTCTATAAACTCAAGTCTCCGGACTATGCGATATCTATTATGAGGCCGTTTAGATTTAAAGAGAGATAGATACAATTTGTTAATTTTTACTACATTAAATATTACTCTTAGACGATGCAAATCCTGCACATTTGATATCATGGATATATATATTGTATCTATTTCTCACCACATAATTGTAGAGTATCTTAAGACTCGTTTGGATATTCAAATGAAATAATAAATCACATCTCATCTTAATATCCAAGCATCCATTATTAATGATTACAACTTTCCAAAAGCTTTCAAACAAAACACAAAAAGTAATTCAATTTTTTCAAATTCTAAAATAAAAATCATATTTAAAAATTATATTCTAATAATATTTTAACTTTATAACATTTTTATTTAATTTTTTCTCTTTCATTTCCTATAATCCAAAAATACATCTTAAATCAAATCATCTTATTTCTATTCATAAAATATTTTTTTATTATTATTTATAGATTTTTCATTTCATGTCATCTTATTATCCAAACAAAGCCTACATATAAAAATTACATATAAAAATGATCGAAAATCTGATGTTTTAATTTACCAGGCTAGCCGGAATCCTAGTGCCCAATGCCCATAACATTTGTGGATCATAAGACCCAAGGCCCAATAAGAATTCGTGTTTACTTATAATTTCAGGGCATCTATTGACTAGTCTTCACCGGAGAGTCATACGGTGCATTAACAGCAAAAACGTCACCATCTGAAGGGAAAAACCTTAATCCCAGGCCTCTCTGCAATACCAAGCAAGAAAAGACTAGGAATTACAGACCTCCATATTAGCTGTAGCAGCTTCTGAATGGTAATGGAGTCACATATCATCTTTCTCATCATATCTTCCCCTTTAATCTTCATCTCTGTTGAGATCAAGGGGGACTAGGTCACAGTTTGCATATATGAGAAGATTCCCAAGCTTCGAGTACGAGTAAAGAAGACAGAAAGCTCTCAGAATCACATTTACGAGTTAATTGAAAGCTAAAAATGTTGTATTTCACTTGGGTTGACATAAAATAGATAGAGACAGACATAATATATATGTAGATTCTTACGTTAAATAAAGTGGAGTTGATATGATATGTTTATATTTATTCGGGTTGTAGAAAGTATTTAGATTATGAAAATTGTTGGATTGGTGAGTTCGTAAGGTCACGGTCCAATGAGGACAGTATATGAGAAGTGTGTTTGATGAAGATGGATGGAGGGGCCATACATGTAACTTTCAGAATTTGAAGGAATATTAAGAAAAACAAGAAAAATGAGATTAAAAAAAAGAAGACAAAGGAGGAGGAAGGTATCAAAAGAAGTTTGAAAAGTTAATGAAAATGAGAGATGAACGAAAAAAAGGAAATTGTGAGTAGTTTTACATATAACTATGAAGTGCGTAAACACCGCATAATCTTTTTTAAAAATAGTGGGATCTATTATTAAAAAATTAATTTTTTTCATGTGGATGCCATGTTTTATTCATTTTTTTAAAACGATTACACGGCGATTGCACAATTCACAATTGTAAATATCTTTTCTTGAACAAGAGCATTTAATATTCTCAAAAAAAATTATTCAAACAATTATAAATAATATAAAACTTACTTTACATGTCTATCTATTATTTCTTAAACAATATTAAGTATAAATCTTAAATAAACAGGTTCTGCATAAGAGTATTCACATTGGGTTCTTCATAAAATTTCCTATAATTTAATTAAAAATGACATTCCTTAAAAATTTTACTCATATTTCAAAAATCTCCTATATCTTATTCCCTATCATTTCTCTATTATATTAAAATAATATTTTTCTATTATTTTTTATTATTTTTTTCTCTCACTTCTCTTTATAAACTTAATTACAAATTAATTATAAACTTAAAATAATAGTTTAAAGATAAATAGTAGATCTCCAAATATGAAGATTCTCTGTAGTAATTCCATCCGTTCACCACAAAATAAAAAATAGAATGGAGAGCAATTTGGAATGAAATTTCCAAAATTTTTCTTAAAATTTAAGAAATTTATGTTTTTGTCGTATGAGACGCGGATGCTCTATAAAAATAGTTTCACTAAAACAATATTTTTTCCACTTTTTAATATAGAGTCTATTATTATATGTATATATATATAAAAAAAAAAAAGCCTAAAAAATTTATCAATAGACTTTTACAAATCACGAGTCTTTGTTGATTTAGGTCTAACAATTCTATTGACCCCAAATAGTCAAATACCTCCCGTAACCCCCACGCGTTGAGCCCGACGTCATCATCTGATTTGGCCTTTCCCGTGGCGGCGACACAGTCGATTAACACACGTAACCCCTCCTCCACATCTAATTAAAAAAAAAATAAGAGAGAGAGAGAGAAACAAACGCACTCTCCATCTAACCACCCCGCTTAGTGATTCGCTATTAAGACAGCTCTACGCATAATCACGCGGAAATTTTGAAGAGGAATAGAGAAAGTAGCCAAAAGGTTTTCTCTTCTTTAGGGTTTCTGATTTTCGTTAGCTCCTACTTGTGATCGCATGGTGAGTCCCTTTTCTTTTCCTTCTGATTTCTTCTTCTTCTTCTTTCCGTACTGTTATCAGATCCAAACGCATTTCTCTGATTGCCTTTAAATCTTAATTTTATTGCTATATTTCTCGATGTCTTCTTCCTCTTCATCTGTGGCTTTTTTGTTTTCTTATGTTGGTTTCGCTAAACCGAGTTTTGGTTGCCCAGAAACCTTAGCAAGAGAGTTAAAATGAAAAAAAGTATTAAATATTCTAGCCTTGTCTACGAATCGGTGGATGGATGGATTAAACCTGCGTAATGTATTGATGAATAAAGATTTTCTAGAATTATCACGTTGAAAGGGAATATTTTAGCACTTGGTGCCCGAGGCTCTAGACTGCTTTGTGACAAAACTTTTTTTTTTAATAATTTATCTTTCCTACGTGTTTTCTAAAACTCGGTGTATCTGTGCCAGTTGGTGTATCAGCCTGTCGATTATATTTTTTTGTTTTTTGTTCTTTTTGTTGTTTGGTCATTATTATTGGGTCTCAATGTGTTAGGCATCAGGCTGTTCCCTCAAAATCTTGCGTGAAGTATGCGTTGTGTTATTTGACTGGCGAATAAAGATTGAAAGTCCACTGAGCATCTGTTCACATTTTTTTACATCTGAAATCATCTTTTGCAGGATAACACCACAATGCAAGGTAGTGTGCTGGCATTTACGGATGATGCAGTTCTATCAGTCACTGCTGTTTCTACTGCTGTTGCTGAGCTTGGGATTACAGGGGTTGAACAATGCAATCCTCAAATTATCACTCAAGCGTCTTCTTTGAGTATGTGTCTTGGCTCTTTTATTTATCCACAAAGAAGAATATATGCCTTTAACTCATGAATGCAATACTGCATTGTACATGACTGTTTTTGAAGATAGGATTTGATTTTATAGTTGAAGTTTTTTGTGTAGTGTTGAAAGAAAGTTCATTCGATAGTCACGCAATCGGTCGCTCAAGTGAAACTCAAGCAAAGAATTCGCTTGAGGCTCACTCGTTAGGTCGCTAGAGCGAATAACCCAAAATCTATTTTTCTAAGGTTTCTGCTGCTTGCCTATGTATATGTGTTATATATGTTTTTTAGAGATATCTTAAGGTGAGTTGAATGACTGAAACGAAGAGAGATAGCCCTTGTGTGTGTGTGTGTGTGTGTGTGTGAGAGAGAGAGAGAGAGAGAGAGAGAGAGACATTGTATTGTGCCACAGTGCTCCTACTTTCTTTTTAATAAAATCCCCTACAGCTTCGTAGACGTAGGCACGTTGCCGAACCATGTAAACCTTGTGTCTTGTGATTGTTTATTTTTTCTCGTTGCATGTTACTTGTCTATAGCATTGTTTCACAACAACTGGTATTAAGAGCCAAGGTTCAGGTCCAAATGGAGAATGATGGCAGGAGATGAAGTGGAGTTTGGAATCGAGAAGTTTGATGTCACAGACTTCAAGCACTGGAGGATTCAGATCGAGGATTATCTTTATGGGAAGAGGCTCCATCTTCCCTTGTTGGGAAAGAAGCTGGACAACATGGAGGATGCTGATTGGAACTTGGTAGATCGACAGATCCTAGGGGTTATAAGGCTCACTCTATCAAGATCGGTTGCAAACAACGTTATTAAGGAGAAGACTATTCATCTCATGGCAAGTTTGCCTGGTATGTATGAAAAATTTTTCGGCCAATAAAAAAGTGCATCTGATGAAGAAACTGTTCAACCTCAAGATTGCAGAAATTACATCTGTTGCCCAACATCTGAATGAGTTTAACGTCATCACAAACCAATTGTCGTATTTTGAAATTAAGTTTGATGATGAGACTCGAGCATTGATCCTATTGGCGTCATTCATCGAATGGTTGGGAAAGCCATGACAATAAATGTAAGCATTTCTACTGATAAGATGAAGTTAAAATACGACAACATCCGAGATTTGATTCTTGCTGAGGAAGTGCAAAGAAGAGATTTTGGAGACATCTCGGGTTTGGGTTTTGCCCTAAACGTTGACACTTAGGCTCCCGTTTAGATAGTGAAAATGTTTCATCTCATCTTATCTTATTATTACAATTTTTTTCAAATTTTCATACAATATAATAAAAAAATTCAACATTTTCAACTCCCAAAACAATATCAATATTAAAAAATAATATTCTAACAATTTTTTATTCAACTTTTATCTTATCTCAGCTCAGCTCACAATTCAAATAATACCTTAGGATAGTAGACATAACAGGTCAAAGTTCAAAAATAGGGACAATAGCAAGTTAAGGTCTGGGTAGCAAGTGATAATTGTGACAAGATGGGCCGCATTGAAAGTTATTGTCGAAATCCAAAGAATGTGATAACTGATGAAATAAAGGATGCTTTATTTCTTGTAGTTCACAATCTGGTTGCCAATTGGGTGTTTGATCCAAGGGTTTCGTTCCATACAACTTCACACCGAGAAATCATGCAGAGCTATGTTGTTGGTAATTTTGGTTAGGTGCACATGACTGATGGAGAAGCATTGGATGTGGAGAAGTGGGGGGATGTGCGCATCATACTCCCAAACAGGAATTTGTGGATTTTGTAGAAAGTTGAACACACTCCTGAGTAACCAAGTTGAAGAAAAACCTAATTTTTGTGGGACTAGTTGATGATAGCAATCATTCCGTAGTCTTTTCAGGAGGTATGTGAAAGTCAATGATGCAATTGAAGCCCTATTGGAACATTATAAAAAGTAAAGACTTTTCATTCTCAAGTAATGTGGAATCTCATCCATCATCTACCATTATCTTATCATATAGGGTATCACAATCTCCCCTTTTAAATTTCTGAGATCTTCATTGGGTCAATCCATCTTAGGTGGTAGGGCTCAAGTCCTACATTTATGGTTTTGGATAGGCTCTGATATTATTTGTAACACCTTAATAGAAGGCCCAAACCATATGGTCTATACTTCAAAAAGGACTAGTCATTGATACAATTGGGCCCCATTGAAATATCATAAAGAACAAGAACTTCTCATTTTCAAGCAATATGGGATCCTATACACCATCTATCCTTATCATATGGGGGTATCACATGTGGTTAGAGAGCATATACTCTGTATATGACATTTGGATCAAGTGATGCGATTGTTGTCATAGAAGCAAAGAATAATACAGAGTTGCAACAAAACAAGCTTGGTCACATGAATCAGAAGGGGAAGAAACTTTTGAATGTGAGGTCAGGGAAGCAAAAAGGGGTCAATTTTATAGTTCCTTATGAATCTAAATCTGTAAGGTTGGATAAATTTCATGAGACCACAGAGCAAAGCTTTGAGAGACGAGAAGAGCACGTAAGGTGATCTAAGATCCTCTACACCTACAATTGCTACTCGCGGGGCTTCCAAGATGACCAGACCTACACAATTACAGTAAAATCTTGCTAGATGGGAATTCGAGCAAGTGGGAGTCAATTGTCAAGAAGCTGACTGGACTACCAAGGAAGAAGCAGGTTTTGCACAGAAGATGGCACATCGACTGAAGGCTAAACAAGATGGCAACAAGAGGTGAGATTAGTCGCCCAAATCAAAGAATGGGGCCTTAGCTACAGGTTTTCTGATGTGTGCCAAGGTCGGTATGAGACCAGGTATTCCTAGTATAGTGGAACTTGTGAGTTGCCCTGCAAATGTGTTAATTGAGGGAACTACGCTTGAGGAACTGAAGTCATGCACAACTTCATATGGTCTTCTAGCTTGAAGACAGGAGTTGTGAGTTGCAAAGTTTGAAGGGCTTGTGTTGGAGATAGTGGCTAACGGTTGTGGTTGAATCAGTCTCAAAGTGAGAGATTGTTGTGTTTGTGGAGCCTGATTTGTGAGCTAAGAAAATGCAAAATAGAAAGTTTACTTGATAGTCGCGCCATAGGTCAGCATAGAGTTGCTTGAGCAAATAACCCAAAATTTGTTTTTCTGGGGTTTTCGCTGCTTGCCTATATATATGTGTGTTATATATGTTTTTTAGAGATATTTTGAGGAGAGCTGAACGGTATAAACAAAGAGAGACAACCCCACACACAGAGAGAGAGAGAGAGAGAGAGAGAGAGAGAGAGAGGGGGGGGGAGAGGGACATTGTATTGTTCCACAATATTCCTACATTGTATTGAATAAAATCCTCTACAGCTCCATGAACATAGATACATTGCCAAACCACGTAAACCTTGTGTCGTGTGATTTTTTTTTTTCTCGTTGCCTGTTACTTGTCTGTAGCATCGGTACGTAACAAATTTCTCTATTTTAACTCAAGTATGAAAATAATTGGATGTCAGTTATCATTTATATCCTTTTCGGAAAATGATATTATGTCTACCTAAGTTTGACCCCTCAATTTGACTACTCATGTATTTTATTTTATTTTTTAACTTTTTTTTAACTTAATAATTAAGGAAGTGACCATTAGTGTATTGGTTTTTTTATTTTTTAAAAAATATTTAAAGATGTTTAAAAATATTTGAGAGAAAAAGCAAAAAACAAAAAAGTGCAATTTGTACTAGGGGCACAACCAGTGGGCAAACCTGGGTGGCATAGTTGCACTACCCATCCTTTTTGTGTTTCTTGTTATGGAAAAATCTTCGTGATCTTTTATTGGATTATGACTGTTCATATTTGGTTTGAGAAGCTCTTATATGATGCAGAATCATGATTTCCCTATTCTAGCATCTTTTTCATGGAGAAAACCCTATTCTGTTGATTATATTGTCTTACGTATGTTCTTATATAAATATTCTGTTCACGACTGTCTTCAAATTTTGGTCTTGACTTACAATAGATCAGCTACCTGTGGAGGCTTCCTCTCTAGATTATGTTATTTGTATCTGGAGATCAGCCGAATTTCCCAGCGATCGGTTGTTTGAGGAAGTCTCTAGAGTGTTGAAGCCTGCTGGCACAATCTTAATTCATGGCACTTCTCAGTCTGTAGCAGGTGAAATAGACAAGGTAATTTTTTTGGAGTTTTATGACTTCATTAAATTATTTTGCAGCAAGACTCACTAGGGTTTTCTTGCAGACAACCTCTACTCTTCAGCGCAAATTACTTTTGGTGGGGTTCTTAGAAGTAGAATTTCTCGAACAAAAATCAATGGTACTTTCTCATGCTACCTTCTCATGCTACTTCCTTGACTTAGAGGTTTGCTATTATTTTTTGGGTGTGAATAATAACCTAAATAGGAACTTATCAAACAAAGAATAACCTAAATAGGAAGGTTTATGTCTGCAATGCCTGTTTTGCTAGTCAGTTGAATTTTGGTGTCCTCTTTGCCCAGGTCAAGGCTAAGAAGCCTTCTTGGAAGATTGGTTCCTCATTTGCTATCAAGAAGGCCACAAAAAGTTCACTTAAAGTCCAGATCGATGATGATTTGGACCTGATAGATGAAGATAGCCTATTAAGTGAAGAAGACTTGAAGAAACCACAAATACCACTGGGTAAGATAAAAACCAGAGTTATGTATAAGAAAAAAGAAGAAGATAAAACTCGGTTAGACAAATACCACTTAAACAATTATCTTGTTTATTTTTGGGAGTCCTGCTGCCTCTTGTCCTCTTCTTTTTCCCTGAACTTTGTATTTCCATATATTTTGCAACAATATGCTTGTGCAGCTGATGATTGTGAAGTTGGAAGCACGAGGAAAGCTTGCAAAAACTGCACGTGTGGGAGGGCTGAAGTAGAGGAAAAAGTACAGATAGGACCGACTGTGGAGCAGATCAATAATCCTCAATCAGCTTGTGGCAGTGTATGTCTCATATTGTTTCTTATGAATATTGTTTGCTGAATGGAGTGACTTTTTTGGCTGCATATGTTGATTTTTCTTCAACTATTTTGGAATGATTGAAGTGGCATACCCATACATGTAGCTGGTATGCTGTCATAAAAGGTTATAGTGGTGTTGCTTTTAGGTATGTTTAAAGTCCAGGATGATCAGAGGTGAAATTTTAGATACTGATCATATTGGAATTGTTTTTTATTTGTAGTCGGTTTTATTGGTTTTTCACTTATTAAAAAAATGTTTATAGACTTATGGTAGTGTGTTTCCGAGCAAAGGGTTAAAAGCAGTGTTGCTTATGTAATTGTTGTCCTATAAAAGTACACAATAATCAAAGATCAAAATTTACTCTCGGTAGATCTTAGGAGCTAAAGAAATGTCAAAGTTATCTACTTTGTAATGCACTCAACTGCTTGCTGCTCGAACATATCTCAATCACTTTTCTTTCTTAAATGTTACAATACTCAAGTTTTCTGCAACCTGCAGTGTGGACTAGGGGATGCTTTTCGGTGCAGTACATGCCCTTACAAGGGTCTTCCACCATTCAAACTGGGCGAGAAGGTACTCCATGAAATTCATAAGCGCACTCCCCTCCGTTCCCCTCAATTTTAGGGATGTATTTAATTGAGAAACAAGCATTATATACTTCTTGTCTCTTTATGCAGGTATCACTATCTGGGAACTTCCTTGCAGCAGACATATAAAGACAACGGTTGCGGGGGGTTATGTTATTGTTAGATGTGGTTTCAGATACAATCAAACAGTCTTGGATAGGGTTTGTGATTGCATTTCTTGTTCCTGGCAGTGGTTCTATCATTCTTTAACTGCCCAAAAACTCTAGATGTTGAGATGCTGTCTCTTGTTTGGTTTTGAACTCTTGGATGGTTTAAGTCCAGAGTAGAAAAATACATGGCCTGGTGTGTTTCATGCCAACAGTCTGTTGGAAGAAATAATGAATTTCGTTCTCATATTGTTCTTTTAAGATAGGGTTCTGTTACACTGCCGGACAGAGTGACCGACAAGTACTGTTATCGAAGAGTGCATTCTATTTTTTTTTGTTTAATAGAATGTCATATCGGTAACCATTGTCGATCATTCCTCTCGGTCTACTTGGCATTTTTCCTTTAAGATAACTTTTAACAGAGTGACCTTGTAATTGTCTCAACTCTCAAAAACTAAATTAATTAATTAAGAAAAAATAGAGGGTGAGTAGACTGTAAAATAACTGTTAAAATATTGTGTTGTATTTGCTCAGATGTGATGTGGGCTTGGAGGCCCTTGCCCTGTGTAACTCGAAACTAGCCCTTCCTATTTGATATTTATTATTAGTCCTTTATTTTTATGAGTTATTTTAACTCAATATTTAAATATTTTTCAAATTCACTTGTATCCAAATTAAGTACCTGTGGTAAAGATCAGCCTTGAGGGAATGTCTATAATTCTCCTCGTATTTTATGGATCTCACTTTTACTGGTTCTCTGACTCTCTCAATGCAGCCGAATGTGACCTGTTCACAAGATAAGTTATATAACAAAGCTCTTTACCAACACGCAACATACACCCGCCGCACTCATGCACCTTTCGGTTTCTTTCTCCACCTCGGTCTCGAAATGCTTGAATGCCCATAAAAATTTCATCTTTTGACTTCAAGAATTTTCCCACACTTTCCTTAAGAGTAATCATGGATATATATAAAAGTATGATATACCTCCACATGATTTAATGCGAGACGGGTCCCATAAGTTGGAGCGAATGTCAAGTATGTCTTTATCAGCGTGACTCCCGGCCTTGAAACTTCGTAACGAGGATTTAAAATAGTCACATCGAGGTCGAAGTAGCAACTGATCTCCACTTTATTTCCATTTTTATAAGAAAGGAAAGAAAAAAACAAGTTAAGCACATCTGTTCCATCTGTACAGGGGCGGAATCCCCGGAATCACCCTTTGGGTTGGACGCCCCCAAAAATTTATTAATATATATATATATATCTGTCAAATTTATAAAAAACTAATTTTGTGACTTGTCTCCTTAAAAAAATTATTTTTAGAGAACACACTATTAATATTATTTAAATAGTAATATTTGATTTATAAAATTTAAATTTTAAAATTTATCTTATAAATTAAATTATGTCATATAAACACTTTATATATATATATATATGTTCTCACTGATTCGTAAAGTTAAGTTTAAAATACAAAGAGTAAAGGGTTGAATTGAATTCCAAGTACAGGAAAGAAGGAACGGGACCCCAAAACGAGGAAGCAATTGGACAAATTATTAAAGAATTGAAACATCTAGAAGAACAATTGAAACTACCTTGTCTCCGTTTTCAAATTTAATCAAGGTGATTCTCGATGTTTCACCAGACTCATTCAATGATTGACGGAGATGCAATGCCCTAAAGAGGAATTAATTATATAATTAAGCTACAAAAATGAGGTGTTCAAGTTATTACTCCAATAAACAATAATAGTTTGGATGAGTCAATAAAGAAATTTAGAATCATAACAAAACCAAACCATTACACTCACATTTGTCTCAAAAGAAGGAAAAAAAATTATGGCTATCGGTAAAATAGAAGCTAAAACAAACAAATTCTAAAGGACAATGCTAGAGATTCTGTTGCCTCATCCCGCTAGTGCATTTTTTAAAAGTTTTTCTTACATCATTTTTTTAATACTTTTAAATATTTTTACAAAAAGAAAAAAATTTACAATATTATTAAACAACACTTTTTTAATTACTAAGTAAAAAAAAAAAAAAAATCAGCGGAAGCTCTAAGCGGGATCCCCTAGTGGGATCCCAAGCATTTTCCAATTCTAAATTCTTATTCTCCGCAATTATGTCTACTGATGTGAATTGCTTTAAGGTGCAGTTTGGATAATGAGATAAGATAAAATTATTTTAAATGAAATTTAAAAGTTGAATAAAATATTATTTTTAATATTATTATTGTTTTGAGATTTGAAAAAGTTGAATTGTTTATTATATTTTATGTAGGAATTTAAAAAAATTATAATAATGATATGAGATGAGATAAAATATTTTTACTATCTAAACGATGCCTAAGTAATTTTTTATATTTTTAAAAAAAGAAAAAAATTTATAATATTATTAAACAACACTCTCTTAATTATTAAGTAAAAAAAAAAAAAGGAGCGGGATCCCCTAGTGGGACCCAAGCATTTTCCAATTTTAAATTCTTATTCTCCGCAATTATGTCTACTAATATGAATTGCTTTAAGGTGCGGTTTGGATAATGAGATGAGATAAAATTATTTTAGATAAAAGTTGAAAGTTGAATAAAATATTATTTTTAATATTATTATTGTTTTGATATTTGAAAAAGTTGAATTGTTTATTATATTTTATGTATGAATTTTTAAAAATTGTAATGATGATATGAGATGAGATAAAATATTTTTACTATCTAAACAATGCCTAAGTAATTTTTTATATTTATCAATTAAATGGGTAGCTGCTTGAAGCATGCTAAATATGATTAAAAATGATAAAATTTAAGAGGGTAGATACCATGGCTCCATTTAGGGCGTTTTGTTTTCTTGAATGGTTATTGTAAACTCAATTCAAATGGAGAGATACAAATTTCTAATATGGATTGACTCCATTTTCTATTTTCACCTAAATGAATAATGGTCACTTTTCATTCAAATGAGTAACATTCATCTCACTTTAGCATGGGTGGAGTGTCACTTTCTATTTAAATGGAGATAGATAGGATGATAAAAAAGAATTCAAAGAATAAAAGAGTCTCAAATTTAAGTTGTCCATATAATAGAGTCAAACACATTAAGAAATCAAGTATGAGTAAAAAGAGAACAAGTTCACATTAAAACTCATAGAGTAATATTGTAAATCTCTTAAAAATTCGAAATTATGATTAAGGGTCAAAATTAAAATTTTATCATAAAGCATTAAAATACATTTTCCATATGTGCATGAATATTTTGAAAATTAAATTTGAAATTTTTGAAAGATGATTGATTGTCATCCTTCACATGTACATGACATGATTAAAAATTTAAATTTTGAACATATTAAAGATGATTGATTATCATCCCATACGCATACTTTATTTGAATATTTTCAAAAGTGATTGATGCTCTTTTTGACTTATGCAAAATGTAGATGATTTTGTTTGAAAATTTTGAAAAGTAAATAGTACTCTTTTTGTCATATACAAAAAGTAAAAAGATTAGGTTTGAAATTTTTGAAAAGTGAATGATGTTGTATTTGACAAATGAAAAAGAATAAACTTTTATTTGAATTTTTTGAAAAATAAATGATATTTTCTTTGACAATTGAAAAAGAAGAAACTTTTATTTGAATTTTTGAAAAAGTGAATGATATTGTCTTTGACAATTGAAAAAGAAGAAACTTTTATTTGAATTTTTGAAAAAGTGAATGATGTTATCGTTGACAAATTGAAAAAGAATAAACTTTTATTTGAATTTTTTGAAAGGTGAATAATGTTGTATTTGACATGTGAATCTTTTTAAATTTGAATATGAAATCTCATATGCTTATAAATAAATCATTTGAGAACTTCAAATTTATAACTCCAAGAGTATACAACATTCATTCAAAGTTTTCATTCTCTTTTCTCTAAACATTATGCCTTAATATTTGTTCATTTTAAGAGAAATATAGTTTGCGTTGTATTGTTCTTATTTCACTCATTGAGGAGTGTTCTCTGATAACCTACCCACTATCAGCTCTTATATCAGTAAAAGAGTGTGTACAACCCTTATGCGTGTAGAAAGTATTCTACACAGGGAATAGTTAAATTACCACGTGTAAGATGATTGCAAGTGTAGAGGGTGTTCTACATAGATCCTTTATATTGGTGTTGTCTAAATGTGTAATAAGTTTCTATCTCCACCTGAAAGAGGTTGAATAGTGAATTTGGGGATGCTCGAGGGGCAGCTTGAGGTGAGGACGTAGGCAGTTGGGCTGAACCTCGTTAACATACTAATTTGCTTCTCTCTAACCCTTACTCTTTATATTTATTGTTGTTTCGTATTTTGTTTATATTGTATATTTGATTTATAATTGTTAAGTTTTAAATAAAACCCAATTCACCCCCTTCTTGTGTTAGTCATCTGGGCAACAAGACCCATTTCTCTTGAAAATCGATAAAATCGTATTCAAAACATGTTGTTGGTTGTAGGGGTGAAAACCGACCCATTTGGTGTGGTTTTTGGGTAAAACCGATAGGACAAAATAGGGAGGAGTAACTGACTGTAACCAGTCGATGAGGAGGAGGAAAACCAGCCGTATTGATTTCAGCAGTTCTCTAGCAATTATCGATTCCCCTAACAGCACTGGTTGTTTGAGAGAGTAGAGAGAGAGAGAGAGAGAGAGAGAGAGAGAGGAATCACGGGGACGAAGAAGCAAAGGAAGAAGATGATGGAATAATCAAACGATGCCATTTGGTTTTAAATCCAACGGCGTCGTTCTACTTATTTTTTTCCTATACCTCAGATAAAATGATGCCGTTTAGTTTAATACCAAACGACGTCGTTTAGCTGTATTTAAAACAGAACTTCGAGCGTAAAATGATACTATTCTACTTAAATTTAAGTAAAACGACGTCGTTTTAAATATGTATAAATTAAAAAATAATATATAATAACAGTATATGGGGTCGGCCAGTTCAGCAGTTTCAGTCAGCCTCAAACCGTGACCGAACCGACGTCCGTTGGTTTTACTAAAATGTTGCCGCCCGCCGACTGGTTCCCTGCCAATTCTTACTGGTTCCAGCCTCTGGCAGTCGGTTTGTGTTAGTCACAACTGATTTTTCGATTTTTCGTACACCCCTAGTTGGTTGGGTGTCAATGTTGACAATAATGAAATATTTAATTTAATTAATAAAATATAATATATATATATAGCCATTTTATAAATTTTACACAATATTTTAATAAANTACAACGCTTAGGATAAAACTGTTCATGATTTTACAGCTGTCGGTGAAGAATAAATTACGTGATTTACGGAAAAGATAATCTATACGCGTGATTCCAGATGAGGGTAAAGACGAGAGAGATGTGATTGCTGTCGGGAAATAAACCAAAACTGATAATTTTAGCGGGCTGTTACAAAATCCAACGGCGTCGTTTTACTTATTTTTTTCCCGCACCTCAGATAAAACGATGCCGTTTAGTTTAATACCAAACGACGTCGTTTAGCTGTATTTAAAACACAACTTCAAGCGTAAAACGATACCGTTCTACTTAAATTTAAGTAGAACGACATCGTTTTAGATATGTATAAATTAAAAAAAATAATTATAATAGTATATAGGGCCGGCCAGTTCAGCAGTTTCAGTTAGCCTCAAACCTTGACCAAACCGACGTCCATTGGTTTTACTATAATGTTGCCACCCACCGACTGGTTCCCTGCCGGTTCTTGCTGGTTCCAGCTTCTGGCAGTCAGTTTGTGTCAGTCACAATTGATTTTTCGTACACCCCTAGTTGGTTGGGTGTCAATGTTGACAATAATGAAATATTTAATTTAATTAATAAAATATAATACATATATATAGCCATTTTATAAATTTTACACAATATTTTAATAAAATATATTTTATACATGGGCATATCATTTTATGCCATATCAAATAATGTTGAGATGATAATAATAAAAAATAATTTGTATTTGAAGAACGTTCTAGATCCAATTAGTTAGATTATTTATGGTTTGTTCTATCTGCACTCACAAAGTTCAGCAAAATTAAAAGGTCGCACAAATGGACAGACATATATTCTCAATTTTGAATTTAAAATTAAATGGAATTAAAATTATTGATTAATTAAATGGAAGCAAAAAAGTTGGGAGAATGATCAAAGTGGCTTTGTAACCATGTTTGATTTGGAAGCAAGCGAAGAGCCAAGAAGCATTGACTTCTATCCTTTGAAGTTGATCCTATTGAAGACAAATATATACTTATATATATATATATGTATGTATGTATGTATTTATAGAAAGAGAAAGCAAGAAATGTCCTAATTGATCGTGCCAATTACAAAACTTAGCATCCATCCCTCTACACGATGTGATGTGAATGGTAAAGATGGACGACTTGTATCTTGTAACAATCATAATTTAAAGTATTAAGTTTGCCATATTAATAGTCCTAATTATATCATTTGTTGAACATTTAAGTAAGGTTTGGATGGTGAGATGAGATGAGATGGTTGTAATTGAAAATTGAATAAAATATTATTATAATATTATTTTTTAATATTATTATTATTTTAAGATTTGAAAAAATTAAATTGTTTATTATATTTTATGTAAAAAATTTACATGTATCAGAATAAATATTAGAGTAATGTTATATACGATTTTTAAATATGAAAATCCTGTGCAATTATTTTATTGGAGGTTCGTTCAACATTAAAAAGACGAGTATTTAGGTAGGTCTTAGTCTCTCATATTTGTTCTCACTTTTTTATTAAAAAGTGCACAATACTTGCATATTCTATACGAGTCAACTCTATCTTCGAGTCATTGAGTTGCAATTGTTGAATTTTATTCGATTTTATTTTATTCTTCTTTATTAGGAAATAATAAATAAAACTATTTTATAAATTTGTAAAAGAATTAACTTGTAATAAGATTTATTTTATTATAACTATAATTTTATATTATATCTCATTTGTTTGTTTATTTGTATGTTGATATGTTATAAAATATATTTTTAAGAAAATAAAAAATATGTTAAAAATTATCATATAACTAGTGTAAAATATTTAGAGTCTCGTTTGGTTATATAGATGAGATTTGATAAGATGAATTTTTTTTAAAAAATTATTTAAAATATTATTATAAAAAAATATAAAAAATATAATAATATTAAATAAGTTTTTATTAATTATTAAAAAAAAAAAAAATTGGCCAGCAGTAACTTCGCGATGGCAGGCTCCGTTTGGTTATATAAATGAGATAAGATGTTTTAAATAATAATGAATAAAATATTGTTATAATATAATTTTGTAATATTTATTTTATATTAAGATTTGAAAAAGTAAAATTATTTATTATATTTTATATAAAAATTTAAAAAAATTATAATGATAAGTTGAGATGAGATGAAATGAATTTTTTTAATTTTGTGTAACCACGACAGTCTTTTCTTTTATTGATACTTCGGAAAGCTGAGCCTTATCCAGATTCTGCCACTTCACAACTATACACGTGGCGTTCTCGATATCGTCGAGCGCCGGCTCTGTGTTCTGTCAGTCGTAACATTCAGAATCAGATCCGACTATTCGACCGCCGAGGATGTCTTCATCACACTTTAAGCGTGCGATGCTTATGCTGTCCGTTTCCAATGAAAAGTCATATTTACCCCTTATTACAAAGACTACTTTACCCACGTGTTGTTTTTCTTTATTTTATTATTTTTGTTATGCTATCATCATATCACACTTCATATTTTAAAATTATTTATTATTTTAGTTTATTTTTATTAAACTAATTAAATTGTTCTAATTATTATCTATATACTACATATTTATTATTAAAAAAATTAAAATAGATATAACTTGTGAGAATAATAAGTATAATTATTATTGTTAACAATACACAAATTACAGTATCTAAGCTATTAAACAAAAAGTTACAGTATCTAAGGCTAAATTTGGTTATTTAACCAAATTCATCTCAATTAATCATAAATTAGTCATTAATGAGATTCATTATTTTTTTTAATTTTACATAAAAAAATTAAAATTATCTCAACATATTTCTTACATTTCAATCTAAAAAGTTAATCCATTTAAATGAAACTCATAAAATATTATTATTTTTAATTAAATTCAACTCATCTTAACGTAACTTAATTTTAGTCCATATGAAATTTTGTTTTTCAGGACATATCTCTCCTGAAATTATAAAGAGTCATAGTAATTACTATCTGTAATATTCAAAATGTAGCACTGTGTAACACACTATTATATTCACAAGTGCAACACTCATATAACATTATTGGTGTGTAAATGTCTACAATACCAATCATTAAACAAAACAATTGACTTGATTAGTTGTCACTTCAATAATATCATGCAATGGTATATATAATGTATTATGAGTTGGATCTTTCATGTATAATTATTAAATATGTATCTTACAAAACTATGAATTATATATCACTTAAGAGCTACCTTAAATTTCCATACTTTCAAAACTTATAAGAGTTATAAAGGGGACCAATTGTTTGTATGTGTCCAAAAATGAAATTAAGAAATAATTTGTATAAATTCAGAGCTTATAAATCTCGTGTCGTGCTAGTTTTTTTATTTAAAATTAAGAAATATGAAAAACCTAATAATAATTCATAAAAAAAGTCAAAACCCAATAATAAAGCACAAAAAGAGAAGAATTTAATAGCCAATCACATGAAATTATTAATACATCAAAACAAAAATATGCCACAATTTATATGAAAATAACATAAGATTCTAAAAGTCACCTACTAACGTTGCATTTCTACGACATTATTAACCAATTATGTTATATATAGTTATTTTTATGTATTTTATTAATGTGATTGATTATATTATTTTTAATAACAAATAACTATTTTAACCAATCGTATTAATAGAATAAATAAAAAATATATAAAACTAACTAGACATAAAAATTTTATTAATTTATTAAGAAAAATTCTGAAAATAAATAATATTCCATTCATCAACAAAATTAAGCCGGCAGGGCCATAATCGTAATTCAAGGAAACACAATAACTTAAGACAGAGAGCTCGTTCAGTCTTTAATATCCTCTCTCTGGATCGACGAAGAAAAGAATCTCTTATCTTCTCGGCTTCTCTCATTCCTTTTATCCAAATTTCGTTGTCTGTCACTTCCAATACCTCCAGTTGCTTCACGCAAAAGCTATTTCTGCTGCAGCAACTATCCCACCTTTTTTTTTTATTTCTGTCTGATTTTTCCGATTTAAGGGCTTCCTGGATTCGGATCTATAAGACTTTTATATAATTCCCCGACCGATCCCGACGATTTCTCGTTCAGGAATTTACCTGGTCGGTGAGTTCTGGAATCCTTGATCTTGGGAATCTCGTGGGAGAGGTCCAGGAACTGAGGTGAAACCTTCTGCTTCTGTCTGTGATCGGTGAGTAAGAGCTATTGATCGCTGATCTCTGTTTAACTTCCAAAGCTTTTGGAGGCTTTTAGGTGTGGTTACGGGTTTTGATTTATTTATTCTATCTGGATGATTCTCTAGAACTTCTAACTGACTGATACTATTCGCGAACTCAAAAAAAATCCAGAGAGAGAGAGATGCCACTCCGAAAATTTTGTGTCTGTTGGTTTCCAAGAAAGAGGAAAAGGGAAAAAAAAAACAGAAAAGGAAAAAAGAGGACAACATATGGGTTCGTCTGTGATTGGTGGCTTTTAGTATTTCTAAGTAAGGAAAACCCGACATACGAGGACAGATACTGTATTTTTTGCCTTAATTATTTGCAGCGAGACCAAGTATGAATACATTTGTTTTGAAACCATCCCTTTTTTTTTTTTTTTAATTTTAATTTTTTTAAAATTTTTTTTATCGAGTTATGCGTAACAAAATCTTGCTCTGTGTTTTCCCCTTACCATAAAGTCGTAAGATCACAATTCCTTTTATTGGATTCATTTTAGTAGGCCAAAGGAGGGAATATGGGGTCTCTGCAAGGACCAGTTGTTTGCCCCACAGTTCGAGCAAAGCAAGTGGGGTTTTACGCTCTGCCAATGATTGGTCCTTTCCCGAAGGCTAGGCTGTTTGGGAGTGAATTCTGGGGATTCAAAGGGATCAGTTGTAGAAAGACTAAATTGGGGAATCTTTCTCACCAATTACACGTGCAAAAGGGCAAGACGGTGCATTGTTGTTATGGTTCATCCTCCAATGGGAATGGAAGCACCTCGGAGAACTTCAATGAAAACGACGAAGACTATATAAATTCTAGCGTGATTGAAGCTGGTAAGCTAAGCCAGTGGTTAGTTCACGTCTTTAACGCTTATGGATTTTCAGAACTCAATTTGTTTCTTTTTGCTGATATATGTTGGGGTTTTTATTTTATTTTATTTTTGTGAAAAAAAATAAAATAAAAAGACTCGGTTTTGCTTCCAAATTCTGTTGTTGGAAAACAACTATCTGCGTCAGAACTGGTAATAAATAATAGAGTATTACAAGGATTTTCCTATTATTTGATGGTTAATGCTCCATTTTTTTAGTATCTGTTTTTGGGTGTTCCATACAGTTGAGGTGAAGAGTGGAGCAGATGGTTTCATGATCAAAATGAGGGATGGAAGGCATCTAAGATGTGCCCACAACAACCCTCAGGGTGGGCATCTGCCAGATTATGCTCCACATCCTGCAATTGTGTTGAAAATGGAAGATGGGACCGGTCTTCTTCTTCCGATAATTGTTTGTATGTTCATCTTGCTTCTGATTCGTTCTAGAATAATTTTTTCACTTAAATTATATCAGATGCTCCCTTAGTTTTTCATTTTAAAAGTTGTGATTTGCCTTTAATTGCAGTGGAGATGCCGAGTGTGTTACTCATGGCAGCCGTACGCAATGTTCCAGTAGTATGTTTCAATTCATACCCCCTCACTTATACTTTCTTACCTATTATTTTTTATTCCCATTCCCAGATGTGTTGAACTGTCAAATCCTGAATTAAGCAGAATCTTTTGGTTTTGTGTCTAACATGTGGTTATGTTTATCAGGCAAGACCCACACTGTATCAAGTGGTTAAGGAGATGATTGATAAGATGGGCTATGAAGTACGTGTGTGTTTGTTTATACTCCTCTTTCAATCAGACTATACCATTTCAAACGTACTTTCTTAATATTCTTATATACTAAGAGAGTGTATATGATTGATTTCTGCAGGTCAGACTCGTTAGAGTTACTCGGAGAGTGCATGAGGCATATTTTGCTCAGTTATATCTTACCAAGGCAAAATAGACTATACCCTTGTACTCTGGTTGCCCTTTTTTTATTCTTCTCATTTGGAGAAAAAATAGGGGGAGGGAGGATGTGCTAAATTATACAACCATTGATTTTTAGAAAGTGTCTGGTTACACTTTTCAATGTTGTAACAGGTAGATAATGGAACAGAGTGTGTCAGTTTTGACCTTCGGCCTTCAGATGCCATCAACATTGCAGTCAGATGCAAGGTACTCGCATTTTGTTATTCATTAACTTTTTTCTCTGTATGGTTTTGTCAGTATTGGAACTTAGTATTATTTTAGTAAGTGATCTACGATTGCATAAAGTGCTTCTTGAAACATCATGAACAATATGTCAACAGAAATTGGAATGTACATAAATGAAGGTTTGTTATGGCAGGGAAAGTTTCATTTACCCCAAGATGCTGCTCTGAATTACGAATTTTCATTTTCCAACTTAGTAATAACCAGGAAGAGGAATGATAAGGATGGTCAATTTAATTTGTCCTAGGAACATAATAATGCAACAGTTCAACCAAGTGTGACTGTGACTGTCTGCTTCTACATTAAAATCTGGCTAATGTAATGACATTATGGTGCAATACAGTGCGTTGTATGCATGAGTCTGGAGATATAGGTTATAATTTTGGTGTTTTTGGTGACTTTTAGTTCTTAGCTCACAAACTGCTTCATACTGAGGATTGCTGGATAGGGCATGTGTTCTTGTGTGCATAGTGTTTGGCTGCCTCAAATGTGGTGTGTGGGGGATTTTTGGACCCAAAAGTTTGTGAAGGTCTTTGAACTTGGAACCTTCTGCATGTAGTCTGAAGTCCTTATCCATGATAAACCAAGATTTAGATGGTTCCTTACTTAGATGTTTGTGTATTTACCTATATATCTGGTGGCTTGGGCCTAGCACATTATTTTATAATGTCTGATTGATTGCCTAGTATGGGAGCTCATTTTGTCACAATATGTTTTGTAAGTAAATATTGAAATTTTGCTAGAGGCCTATTGTTGATGCGGGTCATTGTGGCTTCATGATTTTCTGAGGTGTACTTCTGCAAGCTTTAGAATGGCCATGTTGAGATATGAAGGGTCTAATTGCCTAGTAATGGATTAATGATCGGCTGCCCTTTTGTTTTTCATGTGCAGGTGCCAATTCAGGTTAACAAGTACTTGGCATATAGTGATGGAATGAAAGTCATTGAATCTGGCAAGCTGTTAATGCAAACCCTAGCCTCAGATGGTTTATTATTTACTGAAATGGATCGGTAAATCTTATGATTACGAAGGCTTTTTCCTTATTTTCTTTGATTGGGAGTGAATTGATGTGCTGGATGTCTAGACAAGTTGCGTTCTGGGTGTTTTGTTTGGACTGTTCTAGCTATACTGTTAAAATGTGTTTTTCTTTTTGTGGATTTGGGTGAGTTTTCTTTTATCTAACCTGACAGCTGTTATCTATTAGATGATTTTTAGCCTGAGTTTTACATTGATCCACTCTTTTGTCATCAATTCGGAAATTTGATAAATGAGAATCGAAGATGATATGGTTTCAGGCCAAGTGGTCAACCATGCATTGAAACAAAGGAGTTTGATCTTGTGCGCAACATGCTGATTGCTGTCGTTGAAGAACGCTATAGAGATGCTGGTATTTTTTTCCTCTGCTTGGAATTTGGTCCCTTTTTAAATAGAAAAATTCTATTGCCGAGCCGGTATGTAGATTACACTTAGTAAAATATTTACATGACATAATTTGATGTGGATTTAAAACTTGAATCTTACAAATCAAATTTTGCAATTTAAGTGATGTGGATGGTGTCGACTTGAGAATAGAATAACTCTTTTAGATAAAAAACTTATTTCTCATGTTTAATTGAAGTCATGCGCTCAAACTCACAGCAGGTTTTGAATCATAGCCTGTGATATTAGGTACAACATTGTGCTATATGCTAGTGAGGAGGATCAAGTTGTGGGTCTTATTTTTAAGAACTTTAATCTGCTACAATCAGCTAGGTGCCATCATTTGGAAGGGAACGGGTCATATTGTGTCCAGTCATTTTCAATTAAACAATATATTCAGTTTTTTTGCCTTCTGAATATTAATTTTTTCAAACAGAAGATGGTAAGTGCTTCTAGGGCAGTTCAAGGACTGTGAATCATTATGGAAAATTTAATCATAATAAGATGTATTTTGTTAGGTAAGAATGATGCTATACTTATCCTGATCCCACCCATGGCCCATGGGCAGTCTGGCTGGCGGTTTGGTCTTTCAAAATTTCTTGAGCATCAATTGTGAATTATAATGGAATGATATAATCCCCATATTCATTCCCCCCTCCCTTTTTCCCCTGAAGAAAACTGTTGAACTTCCTTGTTAGTGTTAAGAGGATTCAAATTCTCATGATTTTGATACTCTTATTTACAGCTCAGTGGCGCGACAAACTCAGTCAATTTCGGGCTAAAAGGAACTTAAATAACAGGTATGTAACTCGTCATTACATCGCTTCAGTTGGAAAATTACTTGCTGATTGCTGTATCGTTGCAACTCCAATATTGAACTGACAAGTCATTACCTGTTTTTTCAGCTCTTGGACAGTATAATCTGCACATAAAAACATTGTTCTCCAAAGTTGTTGAGGACCTCAACACGAAAATGATACCTCTCATCCCTTCTATCTACAGGAAGCTTGTGAATATATATGTGAATACAAACTTTAAATGCAAATGTAGTACTTGTTGAACATATGGGACTCGTTGACTCTGCATATTATTTGTGTCTGGTGGTTTCGAAGCTAATGGAGCTGTTGTGAGGATGCAAAGTTTCTTGTCACCAGCGTATTGCTGGGCTGTGCTTTGATGTTGGGCAAAAGCAGCAGCTGTATAGGATGTTTAGCTGCACATTGTTCATTAATTTGATTAATCATTTCGTTTACATTATTTCTTTTCTTTTTTACCTTTTTAGTTTGGTTGTTCTTGCATATTTACGTGATGGCAGATGCCTGTGTGCATGACCAATTCTCTTGGGATTAGTATAGAGAGAGAAGAGGAGATAGAAACTTGGGGAAGTAAAAACAATGAAGATTATTTTGGAGGAAGGTCCAAGGAGAGGGAGGATGGAAATGTGCAGTTGGGTAACAGTTTAGTGAAAAATATTGAAGATTTTTATAATTTTACTTATGAAAATTTTTACTTATAAGCCTTCAGAACGCTGTTTGAAATAATTAAATTTTACAGTGAATAGATATTATTAATTTTAAAAATTCTATTCGGTTGCTCAATTAATTTTTATTTCAAAATCAAAGACATGGTTGTTGGATTAGATCCAACATTTTTACGAGAAGATCCTATAATTTGCAGATAGATTGGTTGGATTAATGTTTAATCTAGTTGTTACGAGAAGATTTTTTAACCATTTTAATTTAAATATTAGCGAAAATATGCCGTGTTTTAATTATGATTTTAATAAAAATTACATTGACTAGTAAAATGTTCGATTTAGTTTTGAAGATGAAAAATGATAGTTGTAGTTGTAAATATATAAGTATTGCATAATTAATTTAAAAAAAAAAGAATAAATACGAAACTTATATTAAAAAAAATTAATTTTTTAATAATACATCTACTTTTTGTTAACAGTACTCTTTTGCATTTTGACCATTTACTCCAAAATTTCAGTACCAATAAAAAAATTAGTACTACAGTCATAAAAAGAATTAATAAAAATAAATATATAAATTGACATAATTTTTATATAATATATTAAATTTATCTTATAATAAAAATAATTTTATGATTTAATGTATCCTATAAAATTATAAGAATTTGTGAATTTAATTTTATAAGATATATTTAAAACTAAATTATTTAAAAATAATATTTCTATTTTTAATTTTTTACGTTATTTACAATCAAAAGATAAAATTAGAAGGGACACCGACATCCCCTCTGCTCTCCACTCAGTTTCCCGCCATCAGTCAAGTGGACCGACGCACTTTTTTGACACGTGGAACGTTTCTCAACGTATAAAAACCACTGAGGAAGACTTACCCGCGTAACGTCTGTTTAGCTTGTACTGCCCTACGGCGTCACCGTGTTAGCGTCTCGGAGTCATTTTACGCTGATGAGAAGAATTACATTTTCTGCATATCGATAACCTAAAAAGTCTTTGAATAGTATTCCTCAAAGATCGGCACCGTGCTTGACCTACCTCGCTCTGACCGATTAACAACGTATCGGTCTCATCTATCCCGGGTTTTGTCTCATCGGATTCTTGTTCTTCATGCTCTGTTCTGTTTCTGCTTCGACTTAGAATTCGAATTCCTTACCCCATTGCGTTAACATGTCGGGTCCGCTCGATCGCTTTGCGAGGCCTTGTGAGTCGATATACTTTCTCCTGATGTTTCTTTCGCAACTTCTTTCCTGATCTACCCTGGTTTTCATTTGTCTCTTGAAATCTGAATCTCCTCTTATACTTAAATTGGCTAGTTTTGTGGCTTACAGTTGTCGGTCTTGGCCTGTTTGACCTTGTGATCGCATGAAGAAATCGAAAAAAAAGTAGAAATTAGGGTTTATCTTGAACGAGTGATGAATTTATATAGCAAGTCTATTTGAAATTGAATAGGACCTGAGTTTTGTCTTTATTGATGTTCCTTCAGGCTTTGAGGGGTTCTCTGGCCACGACGAAAGAAAAGAACGGAAATCAGACTTCGAAAACTCGGAGGATGACAAGCGGACGAGAATCGGTAGTCTGAAGAAGAAAGCAATCAGTGCGTCAAGCAAATTCAGACATTCTCTTAGGAGGAAGAGCCGGAAGAAGAGTGCTAGTCGAACTAATTCCGTTTCAATCGAGGATGTGCGGGATCTTGAGGAGCTTCAGGTCGTAGATTCATTTCGGCAGGCACTTATATTGGACGAATTGCTTCCTCCGAGACACGATGATTACCATCTGTTGTTGAGGTGACGTTCCTCTGTTTCGCGTTATGCTTAATGAAAGATCTTTTCTTGTATAAGTTCTGCAGTCTCCTGGTTCAGATTTGGGCTTTAATAGTGTTGTGTCTGCTTTAAGCTTCTCTATGGACTGATCAATTTTGAAAATTTGGCCTTAGTTTCCATCTATTTATACTACTGGAACCTGAATAAATCTAAGTGGCATTAATGTCCCCAGTTTAAGCTAGTTGATTTGTTTCCAAAACATGACGGCGGCCTTCAAACTTTAAAGATCTCTGTTTTTAATTTCTCAGTCTGGCTGTATTACTTAGATGTGGGCTTTTGGCCGAAAGCTCCTGAATGCAGGTTTCAACCACTATAAATTCGTGTGTAATCATGTCCTGTCCTGTAATTATCTTATAATTCAATATCTTAGATGCGAAGACATTGATTTATTGAATGAAATATGCTTCATGTTATTACATATAACTCATACTTGACTTCAACCAGTATGCTTTGGTGTCACTCACCCAGAAAAGAGAGGAGCCTGAAAAAAGGGGGGGGGGGGGGTAAGAAAAAACAACCATGAGTCGGTGCATATTGGTGTTTATTGAGCAACCAAAATAAAATTTTTGCCTGAAGTAGTATTTGCAGGTCCAGCTAAAGCAATTTGTATAATTTTTGCCTCATGGAAAATAAGATATTGCAGGTCCATAATGTACATTGGTACGGTATTGATTGTCCAGCTTTATTGTTGCAGATTCTTGAAAGCAAGAAAGTTTGATATTGAGAAGGCAAAGCACATGTGGGCCAACATGATTCACTGGAGGAAAGACTTTGGTACAGACACAATTTTGGAGGTAAATGTTTTTCCTTCAGTTCAAGGCTATGTTTCTGACCCGTACTGTGGATTTTAAGGTAAGTACTGAGATAGTTCTTACTACAAAAGTCTGACACGATGCTTTATTCACTTAATTTATCTTTTCAGGATTTTGAGTTTTCTGAGTTGAACGAAGTTCTACAAAACTACCCTCAGGGTTATCATGGTGTAGACAAGGAAGGAAGACCTATATACATTGAGAGACTGGGAAAAATTGATCCCAACAAGCTTATGCAAGTGACAACTATGGATCGGTATGTGAGATACCATGTACAGGGGTTTGAACGGAGTTTTGCAATTAAGTTTCCAGCCTGTTCTATTGCTGCAAAGAGACACATAGATTCAAGTACAACAATTTTAGATGTTCAAGGAGTGGTATGTTTGCTAATTTATATTAATATCTGAAGTTTTCCTAGCACCATTTTTTTCCTTGTGTTATAATATTGTAGTGATGATCCTGTGTTTCTTGTTCAATTTATTTTCACTGCAGGGTTTTAAAAACCTAACCAAGTCTGCAAGAGAACTCATCACACGGCTGCAGAAGATTGACAATGACAACTACCCTGAAGTATGTGGTTTCATTTGTCAATATATTTAAAATACTTTCCGGTACTTACAGGATATGAATTATGACAGGCTTGCGTTTTCTTTTAACATGTAAACCACATCTCGACAGACTCTTTTTCGAATGTTTATAATTAATGCTGGCCCTGGTTTTAAGCTGCTCTGGAGCACCGTGAAAAGTTTTCTTGATCCCAGAACAACCACAAAGATTCATGTACGTTCAAGGATTTAAATTTGTACCTTTTTAGTATCCCTTAAAGTATTTACTGTTTACCATTATCAGAATTATCATAAGTTACCTGAGAGTGGGATTTTCTCACAGGTTCTTGGCAACAAGTACCAAAGCAAATTACTTGAAATAATGGATGCAAGGTGATTAGACTTATTGGTTTTGGATGTGGTGCATTTTCTTTTTCAGTTTTATGATCATGAATAAAAAAGTTTTTATTTTGGGACTTGTATAGTGAGTTGCCAGAATTTCTGGGTGGTAGCTGTACATGTGCCGACCAGGGAGGATGTATGAGGTCAGACAAAGGGCCATGGAATGATCCAAACACATTAAAGGTTTAATGCTCACTCTATATTGTTGAACTGTTTTGTTGCTAGCTTTTGTTTCAGTAGATCTGCTAGTTATCTTAGTGGCAGCCGTGCTTCATATATGGCTTAGAAAAGTAATTGCATGTGTAGATGGTTCTTCGCGGTGAAGCACGATGTTCTAGACAAATAGTAACTGTTACAAACTGTGAGGGGAAGATAGTTTCATCTGATAAGCCACATTATAACATGGTATGGTCTACTCCCTTGACGTTGAGTTTTGTATATACAATTAGAGTTCAGTCTCTGTTCTCTAATCCTAGTTTTATCATGTTGGCAACTCAGATAAGAAGTAGTGATGCATCTACTGCAGAGTCAGGTTCTGAAATGGAAGAAATGACCTCACCTAAAACAAGTAGGAGCTATTCACAACCAATGTTGACTCCTGTCCGTGAAGAAGTAAGTGTTTATAAAATATGTTAGTCAAGAATGATTGGAAGGGAGGCACATCTGGATCAGTTTGATGAGGGATAAACCCTTATTTTTTAATCTTTTTTGAGATGATAGTTTGATGTATTTTAAACTGAATATTATAAACAGTCAATTATTCTTGCTTTACTTGAAATTCACATTTATATACCTCTATTCAACTTTTCTTAGTTTTTCTATATGTTTCTTAATTTAAAAAGCTTCTAGTGGCTCAATTTTTTTTTTTGACAAAAATAAAAGCTTCTATCGAGTATGGCTCAAATTGTAGAGTTGGTTATCATTCACTTTAGGTCGGAAGAGCCTAACATCAAGATAATGAAGAATTTTCTATTCAAGCCTTCTCTTTAATAAACTTCATATTTATCGTCCTATTTTATTCCCTTGTCCATTTCTTAGGCATATTTTACTCATTTATTATTGGGTCCGATCGCTCTTTTTTTTTTTTTTTTTTTTTTCCTTTTTCTTATTATAAGTATTTGGTATTTATTATAAGTATTTACAATGCTTTAATGTTGCATGACATCATTAGGAGGGAAATTTAGTGAAATGCTAGTATTGGATGGTGAAACTTCAACTCATATTTGGTATGCTCTGGTGTTATTCAGGCTAGAATTGCTGTTAAGGGGAGCAGTGGTGGTGGCGTTTGGGAATATGAACACGTTCCCATGATTGACAAGGCTGTGGATGTGGGATGGAAGAAACAAGTATCACTTCTAGAGTCAAGTGCGTCTGGAGGTTAGATAGTTTAATTGCATATTTATTGAACTATTTATTGTATAGCCTGGTTTTCATATGTTATCATTGTCAATTCCACATCTGTTGCAACAGTAGTATCTGTTGCATATCTGTTGCATAACATATCATACTACCGGAAAACTTTATAGAGATACATTCTTGTCGTTGCCTGTTGATGCCTCCTAATGTGAAATGGTGCTGGCTTGTTTAGATAATGTGGACAAAGTTTTCATACTTTCTTTGGGTTGATTTCCTTAGACTTTTTTAGATATAAAGATCACTGATTCTAGCAGGCAAGGATGTCGCATACACTATTGGGAAAAAATGCTTGAAATTGAGTCCAAAAGTGGGGTCTTTATACCTATTGAAACGAATTGTAGGGACACCTTCTTTTCCAAGTATGGAAAAAGCTCCAGAAGGAATCCGAACTCAAATCTGGGCTGCACTGGTGGCCTTCTTCCTTACCCTCATTACCCTATTACGCTCAGTGGCGTTCCAGGTGACTAAGAAACTTCAGAAAACTGTCTGATTCTATCTGCGACATTCATGACCTGACAGTTGAATTACTGTAGGAGAAGTGTCATCCCCCTTCTCCTGCTCCAGGTTTTGCAGATGCAGCGGACCTGCTCTCATCTGCTTCGAAAAGGCTGGGCAAGCTTGAGGAGAAAGTAGATATGCTGCTGGCAAAGCCATTTGAGATGCCTTATGAGAAAGAGGAGTTGCTGAATTCTGCTGTTTGTCGGGTGGATGCATTGGAGGCTGAGCTTATTGCAACAAAAAAGGTGACTATATCCTCCCTTGTTTGATAATCTCTCTGCAACCCAATGACAGTAGTGTGGTATTCATCTCTTTACCGTAAAAAACTAGCTCTCTACCAAAATCTTTGTAAGTTGACTTATGAGTCTAGCTTGCATTTGCATAACTATTATAATATTGTATGTTTGTTCGTTCGTGTCTTTTAAGACCTGTGGTCTGCTCTCGTGAACCTTAGGTAAAGCAAGATATCAGTTGATTTTGACCTGAGTCTGTATATAAGTCCCCTCCAAACCCTAGGACAATATAACTCCTATATAAAGTAGACTGTCTAAATTAGTTTTGATTGAAGCGTTTATTTCTGCAGCAATTGCATATGGTGACATGTACTTTCATGTGGTAGATTGCCAGTTGGGTTAAACAGTTAAAACTTTTAAAGCTGCCTATCTGCTGATAGTTGTTCAACATTCTTGAATCTCCTAGCCAATTCTTAAATTTTTATTTTTATTTTTATTTTTTATTTATTTTTGGTAAATGGCTTATGGCGATGATAATGTTTGGCATTAGCCTAGGTTTTCAATGAGTACATTTCAGGGACTCCGCTGACAAAATGTTCCTCAATGCGTGGTTGATCTTATTGCTTGCCTTTTTCGGTCACTTGTTATTTTACTTGGGATCTCATATGATTCTTCCTGATTAGGCTTTGCATGAAGCTTTAATGAGGCAGGAAGAACTTCTAGCATACATAGACAGACAGGAAGAAGCCAAGTTTAGGGTAAGCTCAAGATTTTAGTTCTGTGTACCCTATAATTTTTTTCCCCATACCTCTTCTGCTTTCTGAAGATTACGTTTATATCTGCGTCCCTCAGAAGAAGTCTTGCTGGTGAAAAGGAGGTCCCTGTACAGGAGGAAGTATGCGGTGGTATGTTATCTCCACTTCGTTCATGTGCTCTGTATAGTTTGAACGAGAGTTGGGTCTTCCAGAACCAGAGCGATTTTTAAATGAATTAATATATTCGAAGCTATGATTTTGTATTCTCTTTGAGCTTTTTCTTTTTTCATCTGTTCAACTAATGTGCTCTCTATGTAAAGTAGATTGTCTATAATACAAATAGAAAATTACAGTTTTTCAACATGAGTTTTGTCGTCCCCCATTCCCACCAACTATTGTGTCTCATGTTAAGTGGATTTTCCATAGCTTGAGAGATCATTAACGCTAAGCTGGACTTTCCCGTACCGGGTGGTCCGTCCATGCAACAAAACAATTATTCACGTCTCCTTGCCTTGCCTGCTTTACTATACTCTTTCCTCATAAACCTATACACGTTTCTTCGCATCCAGGTAGGTTGCATTGTGTCAAAAAAGTGGCAGCTACTGATAGGATCATAGAATGTTACCTGCCACATTTCGGTTTAGGACGGGGGCTCCATTGGCTATTTTAGGGGTAGAGAACTGTGAGGGTTTTGAGAAAGAGGGAATTGGGCAATGAAGATAGAACCTCTTCATGTGGCCTGTGCTCGTGATCTTATTGGGCCTAAGACTCGTTGAAGGGCCCACTAAAAATATGAAACAGATGTGTTATATGATATATTGGCTAGGTTGAAGGATGTGTAGCATTTGCTACCATGATAGCTCACTCTATCATAAATTGGGCTTTTATGGTGAACTTGGATCCATTTCCAATTACATTGTGACTGTTTTTATTGTTATTTTTATTTTTGCCTTTTCTACCGTTTTATTAGTCAAAGCATCAGAAAATTAACGCAGAAAGGAAAAAGTCAATATCTTTCTCAAACGTCCTAAGAAAAAAAAAAAAAATTACTTAAGATTATTTAATATCGTAAAACAAATAAAGAGAAAATAATTAGATTCATTTAAAGAATGAAAGGAGAAAAAAAAAAAAAACAGGTATTATATAGCTGTCCAAAAGTGATCGCACTAACTCTAACGTGTGACCATCGCTTTAATTCTCTTTCCTGTGAATCTCTTTTTTAAGTCTCTTTCGTCAGACATCACAAGTTTATTTCATGTTGATATCACATTGGTTCATCGATTAAGATGGAATATACATTAATAGGTCAAAAATGTCCAAAGTGTGACTACTCACACTTGTCGGAAATCTGCACACATCCCCCTCCAAATTTATATATTAGAAGATCATGGAAACCGGAAAAATCACGTCCCACTGGTCCACAACACCAACACTAGTTGTTAAGATTTAGATTACAATGACGTTGCATGCCTTTATTTATATCTCATGTCACCTCATTGTATTGCCGTTTAAGGGCAATGCTAGGGATCCCCAGATCTCGTTGCCCAGTCCCGTTAGTGCATGTATTTTTTTTAGTTTTTTTTACATCATTTTTTTTAAACTTTTAAATATTTTCTTTTAAAAAAATTCACAATATATAATATTTTCTTAATCATTGATTAAAAAAAAAATTTGGAGTGGGAACTCCAAGCGAATCCCCACGGATCCCTAGTGTTGTCCTTTCTACCAATTTTTTTTATTTTTGAGCAAGATTTGCATAATATATTGAAAGACAAATAAAGCTTACAAAGTTCAGAGGGGATAATTATACATATAGAGGAGGTGGGTCTTTCCCACTATGGAAATTCAATAAAGAGGGGAGGGATTTGGATTAAAGGGATGTTACCAAAGGCTTGCGTCTTCGCTGCCTATTGCGCGAGATTGTGCACTCATCGATTTAAAGATTGATGAATTTTTTTCACCTTCTAGTCTTTAAAAGAGTGAAGGTGATGGTTGATATCATTGATGACTGGGTACAGAGTCCAATTCAGAATATGGTCAGAATTATTAATTGCCTGGATGGTGATACTTGAGTCCCATTCAATGAATAATTTGTCTATTCCTTGTCTTTTTGCTTCTTCGATGGCCATCGAAACTACACTTGCTTCTCCAAGGTTTGGGTTCTCACTATTGATAAAGTCTATTTTTGCAAAGCATATTTCCCCTTAATCTTTCCAGCAAACTGAAGCAAGGATGCTTCCTTGTTTTCTCACTGCAACATCGAACCTGATTAGGGGGAATCCTTCTGGATATGTCTCATCATCTGGATATGTCACCTGCTGATTTTTGTTGTCCCAGGCTTTTAAATGATGGATGACTCTTTTCTTCACTGAATCAACAAAGATAATAGGATATTAGATTGGTTGATTGTGTTCAATTTTGTTTCGAAGAAACCAGAGATTGTCCATAACGATTGTGGCAAAGATTTGAAATGACTAATGTTCTTTTTCAGGGATTTTGAGATTCTTAGAGGGGTTTAGAATATTATTGATCTAGTTGGAAAGAGGTTGTCTGGCAAAGGTGGTGATGTCAAGAGGCCAATTCGAATTCCTCCAAACTATTCTAGAGTAGACACAATTGAGGAAGAGGTGGGAAAGGTCTTTTGATGCAGTACCGCATAAAGGGCAAACCAATTGTTCTTCTTCAAGATGTATTCCCTTATTGATCAGTGTTTTGGTGGGGAGGATGTTATGGCTTACCTTCCCAAGGAATAATTTTAGCCTATCCTGAATTTTTAATTTCCATAGTTTCTTCCAATTAACGGAGGAATTACTATGAGGCATCATGTTTTCAGTAACAAGGGCGGCATAGGCTGATTTAACTGAAAAAATACCAGAAGAATGGTGAAGCCAAACAATCTTGTCATTGACATTGTGGAAGCCGTAGTTGGCTAGGGGAATTTTTTGGATTTCTTTTGAGGAATTTTCCGTGAAGAGAGCATTGAGGAGAAGAGTGTTCCAACGTCTAGGTTCTTCTAATATTAATTATGAGACTTTCAAATTGTGGTATTGGAATTGCATGCTAGGATTGGGTTGGGGGATGTTGTGAGGTCAATTTGGAATCCAATGATCAGACCAGACCTTAGTGTTGTCCTTTCTACCATTAGTTGTATGAATTAATTAAAAGTTGTATGTGTAGCTTACTTTGTCATGTCAACTGTCATATAAATATATAAATATATATATATATATATTTTTGTTTTGAATTTCTTTTACGATGTTGTCCTAGTATGTTAAGTTGTAGTATTTATACGTAGTTTTGCAAGTAGAAGCTTTTCTTTTACAATTAATGTTATACATCATATTATCATCTTACTTACATCCTATTATATGATATAGCACATTTATTACCATTTGAGGATACATGGAAACAAAATACAAATAGAAATATATCATACAATGAATAAAATACAAATGAAAGTAAATAACACATCTCCACAATTATGGAAAAGATTGTGAATATCAGGAGATGATTCTGAAGTATTCTCAACAAGAAGCATGCAATAAATAATTATTCAATAATAGTAAATGTGTCACATCTTATTAGTGGAATGCAAGTATGATAATAATATGATGTATAGAATTTTCTTATTTTTAAATATCAAAATTTGACACATTATATTGAGTAATGCTATATACCACATCATCATCTCACTTTCATCTCACAATATAAGATGTATATTTATCACTATTGAATAATAAAGAATCATCCAATAATAATAATTATGTTATATCTTATATAGTAAGATAAAATTTTAAGGAAAATGCTAGACTTACCATTGGATTCTACTGCTTGTTCTTACCGCTGTGTTTTTTTTATTTTTTTATTATTATTATTTTTTACTTAATGATTAAGTAAATATTTTTAATAATATTTTATTTTTTTTTATTTTTTAAAAATATTTAAATATATTAAAAAAATACATATAAATAAATACTTAAAAATAAAAAAAATTCTATAACACTAGCGGGAGTCCCAGCGGGAGCTCCCAGCGGTGCATGTAGCACCGTCCAAATTTTAATAATAATGTAGTATATAGAATTTTTTTTTTTTTTTTTTTTTTTTTTTACACGTCTCAAGTACCACCAACTGTCAAATAACACTTTATTTTAAATCTACCGGTCAGAATTATGACACGTCACTCCGTAAGATATCGATTTATGTGATTGCCATTGAACACCAACCTCACGTTGTTTGGTAGAGGAGCATGAAACTCGTAGAAAGGCTGGACACAAAGGCAGTTAAGCAGCTGCTTTGGAGCTCGGCACACGTCAGTCAAATAAATGAGTCTAGCCAAAGTGTATGGTGGAGCGGGCTGTTAGTAAGAACTGCGTCATCTTTCCAAAGAAGTGGTTTTAGATAATAAAATTTAATTTATAAATAATAATATTTTATAAATTATTTTATAATTAATTTGAATTTAAATAAATTGATATATGTATTTAAATGTACGAAATAGATTGAGATAAGTTTAATTTTTTTATAAGAAATTAAAAGATTATAAGTTTCATCAATAATTAATTTGAGATAGATCGAATTGATTTTAACATCCAAACATAGCCTGAGTAAGGGATCATGATTTTCTAAAATTTTTTTCTAATTCATATTCCCTAGATTTTCTTTTAATTATTTGTAAATAGAAAATGGTCTCTCAAAAATATTTATAATTCCTGAATGCTTTTTAAAATTTCAATATAAATAAAAATGCCACTTTAGGTTTTTTTTTTTTTTTATTTTAAATTGTCCCAAAACTTTGTATAATTTGTATATACAAAAACCCTCTCCCAGGCACGTTGCTCGTGTACGGGGAATCTCTTTTAGTTGATGAGAGGGCTGTCCAAAAATAAATTGTTGGTATTTTTTAATAAATAGTATTTATTAATAATGTTTCTTTTGTGATCATTATCAACGTCTTATTTTAAGAGTCATTACCGTTGATTTCCTACAATTTTTATTTTCTTTTTCTTTTTCTTTTAATTTTTTGAGGAAGACTTGGGTAACCATTGACTTTTAACATTGAAGTTAGTAACGTTTACGATTAATGTTGGCTGCACTTATTTCCTTGAACCGCTCGGTTGTACAAAAAACATTACTCATTATTTGTCCTTTCATTCAATAGCCCAGCCCCAGCGGAGACTTTTGAACTTTTATTAAAATGGTTTTTTACTTCACTACACGTTACCGAATGCAATAATTATAAGAAAAAATATAGTTGTAAGGATAATTATGTATTAAAATTTATATTAATTTAATGTGATTAATTAAAAAATAAATTTTATTAAAAGTAATGTTAATTTAAATTTTAAATATAAAGAAATTAATATTAATACGTAAATTAGTACGTGACTTTACTTGTACGTTGCATAACTCGAGAGAGTTGATAGACATTTTTTAGAGTATTTTTTTAGATAAAAGAGAGGTTTTATTTGAGTAGAATTTTGGACTTAACTATTTATGTAGAGTTAGTTTAGACTATACGACGAGTAGTTAGACTGTTATATCTTGGAAAAGTCAAATTAAGAAAAGTTTTGCTACACTAGCTAATATGAGATTTTGTACACTATAGATAGCTTGAATTCTTAAAGAAAGTGAGATTTCTGTGACTCAGCCCAAACTAATTTCGTTTCAATTTTAATTTTATTGTAATTTTTATTACATTATTATGTAATTTCACCAACATAAATAAATAAACAAATATTTATAGCATATCCTATAAGGGTGCTTCTAGAGTCATAGATGGGAGCTCTCGCTAGGCTAAATTTAAAAAAAAAAAAAGAAAAATCATTTTTTAATACTTTTAAAAATAATAAAAAATTTACAATAATATTAAACAACATTTTCTTAATCCTTAAGGAGGAGGAAGAAAGAAAAAATAAAAAAAGAACAAAAAAAAGCTCCCTCTCCGAACGGTATCCTTAGCTTTATTCATCCTATAAATAAACAAGACAGAGAAATATAATGTAAACAAAGGTTCTTGTTTCCATTAATATATAATTTCCCGACTACAACGGAATCTATGAAAAGTTCTTTTTATTGGCAATAGGAAAATGTTAGGTTGTCCCTTCAAGTGTCTGGTAGTGTATTTTGATTTTTTTTTATATATTTAAAAAATACCCACTAATGAGTTTATTTATATTTTTTAACATTTTAAAAATATTAAAATATATTAAAAATTTATTTGAATTCAGAGATAAGATGAGATAATTTTATATAAAATATGAAATAAAATAAAATATTATTAGAATATTATTTATTAATATTATTATTATTATTTTAAGATTTAAAAAAATTGAATAGAGATTTAAAAAAATTAAATTATTTATTATATTTTATATAAAAATTTTAAAAAATTATAATAATAAAATGAAATAAAATACAAAACTGAGTGGCAATGTAATAGTGCCTAACATCAGTACTCAATGAATGCAACATAGATTTATGGCTACACCAACCATCGAGAATGATTCCTAGATCTAGTCTAAGATCAACTATTCAATGGGATTGATTGAAGGGAAAAGTTTGGGCCGCATGAGTGCCAAAATAATTTTCACACAGGCCAATAAGAAACAGCCACATAGACACTCCAAAAAAAATGAGCCCACATGCACAGAACAAACGCTGTCCCTCTCTTCTTTCTTCCCAAAACCTTGAAGACTCGGCAAAAACGAATAAAAAAATAAAAAAAAAGGCCAGAAAGGTAGTAAGGAATAGGAGGATGAGAAACCAGTCCAACAGTTTTGAGAAGAAAGGAGAGGGAGAGCGTTGTCTGTGCATGAGGGCTCATCTCTGATTTTTCTATAGTGTCTACATGGCTGTTTCTTATTGGCCTGTGTGAAAATTATTTTGGCACCTATCAGTCCCAAGCTTTTCCCTAGATTGAAATCATTATGTTGTTCAAAATATAAACTAGCTCTCGACCAGGGATTTAATCCTTTTGATTGGTATCTCATATAATTATATTTATAAAAATGATTAAACTACGATGACAAAAACAGATGGATAACAAAGAAGATGTTGTTGGTTCGAATGAGAAAGATGGGTTGAAATCTCTTCAAGTATGCATATTCATGCGCAGCTACCTCCTCATGTGTAGCTACCGAAAGTCTTTTGTTATATTAAGACACCCAATTTTCTGACAGTAATTTATGACCATAAATTGTTGCACTGATTCTCTTGATCAACAATTGTAGTTGTTTGTCATTTGAAACTTCTCCTATAAAAGGAGAGCTCATTTGTATAAAATTGTGTGGGTAATACATAGAGATAGTGGACGTGAGAGAGAAATTGTTGAGTGTTGTAATCTCATACAAACTTAGTGAATTTTAGCTCCAGTAGACGTAGGTAATTTACTGAACTACTTAAATATCGTCTTGTGTGATTTTGGACAGACTATATGCACAACAACATAAACATTCAAATGACCATAGAATCTCTACTTTTTTTTCTCTCTCTCTCTCTCTCTGGTTGGTACGTACCTTTCAAGAGCTGCGTGCCAACATCCACAACACCTAAATCACACCTTCCTCTATTCATGTTGGACAATGTAGTCGAGAATAATGTCGATTTCAATGAATATTTCAGTAAATTGTTTAAAATTTAAACGACAACTTCAGGCTTCTTGTTGGGGGGATGAATCATTACATCAGATGGTTTTCATTACTTTTGCCCCATAATAACAGCTAGCAGATCTTGCAGCATGAAATGATAATGAAAGGATTCTTGAAATGTGAGTTGCTTAGTTACATAATGGTACAACGATTGTAATAATCATCAGCAATCACATACCATAAATCACATCTCTGACATGTCTTTGGAACATAAGTAACAACTGATTCTTTTACAACTGAATCTTTCTTCTCATCCTTTTTCTCCTCTTTGGCGGGACCTACACTGACCACAGTGGCAGTTTTTCTGAATTTTCGGACCTGCTTGATGATCCTCACTGGATCGGCTTCCCCGATTACTGTCACCGTATTCTTTGAGGGGTCAAGGACTATAGAAGTTATCCCTTCGATTGTTGCAATTGACTTCATCACCTTCTGCCTGCACTTTGAACAGAGCAGTGCCACTGACACTACAGTTTTCTGCAACACACAGAATTTGGTCAGAACGTACCACTGAGTACTGCACACAGACACAGACACAGAGAGAGAGAGAGACAGAGAGAGAGAGGAGGGGGGGAGAAATGATATGGCACATACTGCAGTGTGAAAGGAGAAAAAATGGTCACAGATAAATTAAACAAGCAAAAAGAATATCATGTGAACATGCTGCATTTGAAAGTATGCACGCCTGAGGACAGACTGAATGGAACCTTGGAAGTCATTGGATATCAATAAGCAAAGCAAAGGAGGATTGAAACAGATGCTACAGAAAGTACGGATGGATCCAGAGTTGCTATATAGAAATCATTCTCTCACTCTCTCTTCTCAGTTTCATTAGGTTTTGTTTTTTTAAAGGTGCTGGGATATCCTTTCTCTGTGTTCTTGGATATAAGTGTGGTCCAATACTGAATAATAAGAGTGACACTGTTAGTAGGTGACTGGAAGTAAATGCCAGTCAGAAGGCTGTTGATCTAATCACATATGCCATCCCATATGCTTTTAATGCAGAATGTCCGGAAACTCTTGCACAAACACCTTCTTTTCTGGAATACACTGTTTGCCCTTGATCCAAATAAAACTCCCTCGCCATTTGGGAGAGGTTAGACAGTTTCTAATTTCACCCCCCTGGATAACAAGAGCATAAGTGGACGGCTGAAGGAAGAAAAACCAAATGATTGCCGCTGCTTGCTACTTATATGATACACCAACCAAGTGAAAATTTGATCCTTTTCTCAAGGAACCACGATCTTATCTAGACATAATCCACTGCGTTAATCTAGGATGCTTTATAATGACCTGACATTACCCTCTTGTCTTAACTGGTAGCGAACAAGGCATTTAACACCCTTTAGTTTCTCAAGTCAGCTGAATGGGCACAACTTGGCCCACTTATACGGTCTATTTAACACATTTTTTGGTCGTATTCAGACCTTCAACAATGTGTTTTAAATACACTTTTTTGCGTGTTGTGTGTGTGTGTGTGAGAGAGAGAGAGACCTTTTCACCGCTCACCCGGATGCAGACAACATAATTGGACTGCACAATCATTCCACTAAGCTGATTAAGATACCAAAACTGCTCAGCCTGAGTTTGCAAATTTTTTTTTTTTTCCATAAAATATTTACTTTGGGCCCTGCTTTGAGAATAGGCTCTATAGTGTCGGGCAAACTGATTCTTCAGTATAATGTGCTCTGTGGAAGGCTGCCGGCCTACAGTTGAAAATGCAGTTAGAAACATGGATTTTCTATATCATACGTCCAACCCGAGACTCAAAATCTGGTTTTACGAGTATTAAAAAACTTTACCAACTTCGATCAATTTGAAACAAAGGATTAAAACGAAATACTATATGTTCAAGATGCATTATGATTAGAGTCGAGACTTCCACACAAATTTTAAACTGCACTCCATATTTGAGGGGGGAAAATGGGATTGTTTAGGAGAGATCAATAGCTTGAATGGCGGCAAAGCTCCATTATACAACTGCATATATATAGTGGCAACATCGATATGTGTCAAACGCAAGGGTATCATAGTTAATATGAGCAGTTTTGATATCAGTTTCTAGGATCTGAGAACACTTGTATGAGTATCAAGATATGATATGAATATGCAGTTCGTCCTCCAAACTAATTTTACACAGCATAGTTAATTTGAGTAATTTTGATATCAATTGTCTGGCTTGCAGAGTTATGTTTAGTAATTACGCTTCAAAGGGAGGCTACCTGGAGCAGTAAGTAAGTCCTAAGTTTCTGGACACCATAGTAAATATGATATCTAGCTGTATGAAGTTATAGCACATGTGGATATGGATGAAATGGCATTGAAGTGGTTGATGCATCAATTTCTCCACTGAGCGCAAAAGCAAGTGTTCTGTCACTTTCTCCTGTTCCCTCATTAAAATCCCATAAATATAATGAGGAGAAAATGAAAATACCATGTGAAATCGCATTCCATATGAGGTACATAGCAGCATTCACACGTATGTCAATAGAGTTGCATAATGTAGGCAATGCATGTAGATGTGATGTGCAAAACCAATCTTCCGAATGCAATTGCATGCCTCCTGATTAAGAACCAGTGGCAAGCATTGTTTACAGATCCCCAGAATCATGAAGTCCAGAACTCGATGCCTTTGATTGTTATTGAAGATTATGCTAGATCAACATTGTAAGCTCCTTTTTGGCAATACGAAACAGAAGTACGCATGTATATTGGAAGTTCTACAGGTACAGCATTTCTTTGCAAATCACAAATTTGGTAGGAATGATATAATTAACACGGTAACTCCATCTGCAAAGATCAAATCTAGAGTATGGACTCGTGGTCTGAAATCTAATCCAACAAAAAAAACAAAAAAGACTTCTTGTGAAGAGTAAAGAGAACACAAAAAAATGCAACTAGCAGTTCGTTTGAATTACCAAGAAACACCAAAAAAAAAGAAAAGAATATATTATAAGGCAAATCTAATTACCTCAACAACGTGATGAAACATTAGTTAAGATGAGCAGTGATAATCTTCAGTCAGATAATTATCATCCAAGGCATTGTGTGAATCTCTGTAAGTAGAATTAGCCTTCATGCTTGTGGCTTCTTCGGCTTCCACCATACGAGTGTAGCAGCACCCAATCTTCTTGTGTAACTCGTAATAAGTCTTCCATTTTCTTCAAAGGGTCTCAAATCTAGTTCAATGAAAGATGCCCAGGAAATTGCAACTCAAAGCATAACAATCGACACCTTGCAGCAGAAAAATTCTACTTTTAATCTGGAAATTTAGTCAGTTACTTAATAGTAACAATTTGCCTTTATCTAAAAGTTTTACTATGTAATTCCAAACTTTTGGCACTAAAATGAATTATCTACACAATCCCACTTTTCCTGGGGAAAAAAAATATGTGCTTTCCAAACGTCAAGATGATAAAGCGTGCTATGATTTGTTTTATTTTTAAAAGAGGACGACCCCATATTTTGTTGATAATAAAGTATTGAAATCCTAAAAGGTAAATCAATGGCAACCATGCATATCAAAATTCAAATAAAATTTGTAGATAGCTGTGTACCTTGTAATCAAAACCTTGGTTGGCTGCCCCTCCCTAGATGTAATTTATTAAATAAAAAATACTGAATCCCCCATCTTCCCTTGGTCTAAAACCAATAATCAGACTACAGTCTCTCTTGCAGTTGCAATCATAAAAAAATCCTCTGCAATCTTCAAGCTTCCAACCAGAGGAATGGAATGCAAAGCGGTATGTATAAATGTGTGACACTCCCTCTCCACTTAGTTCTCTGGTTACTGGACAAGACCCAGAAATGATGTCATAGCATGCACGAACCGCTTCTTCTATTATGTCAAACTTATCAAGCTTCTGTTCCCTCAATAACCCGATCCTGTAGGTCCATATTCCCGACTTTACAAATTATTTCAAGAACAAGCATATTACACAATGAAGATCTCTCAGCTGCAGGTCGTTTATCTACTATAGAAACTACATGTCATCTTCCATTAAATCATAAGACTGGGCATGGATGATACCGTACACATTTCATGTATTTCATTTCTCGAATGTTCGTTTGATTATTTGATTATTTTGTAGGTTTTTTCTTTATTGTTAGAGAATTACCACTTGTGGTAAATTTGCAGTTAGTTTGTTATGCTTGAGATGTATATATATATTCGTTGGTTGTATAGTGCTACGACAATCAATATACAGAGGAATATTCAAGTATTCTCCAATTCCTTTGTGTGAAATAGCTCTCAGCCTTCTTTGATTTCTGAAACCTAACATGGTATCCAGAGCCTCGAGAGCACCATCCATGGAGGATTTTCCTAAAGGTCTAGACGATTCCTCCTCTTCTACGCATCTCTCTGACCATTCTAGCAAACCCTCAAACACCTACAATGCCACAACCATAAACCGATACCTCAACCTTACCGACCCTCACAACCCTTTTCGCCTAGACAAAGGCGACAGCCCCGCAGTGATTTTAGTCATGGATTTCCTCACCAATGACAACTATATTACCTGGTCGCATGCAGGTCGTTTATCTACTCTAGCCACATACCTCATTAATATGACTCCTAGTCCTTTACTTAACAATGAAAACCCCTTTTGAACTTCTTTTTAACTCTCCACCTTCATATTCTCGTTTAAGAGTTTTTGGTTCACTATGCTTTGCCTCCACCTTACATCAAGGTAGGAAGAAATTTGACCCTCGAGGTCGCATGTGCATTTTTCTGGGGTACCCTTTTGGTACTAAAGGTTACAAACTCATTGATCTTGAATCACGAACCACTTTCATATCTAGGAATGTCATATTCCATGAATCCACCTTTCCCTTCCAACATTTATCTCATTCCTCATCCAACCCCTCTCCCACACTTGTATTTACCAAACCCTTACCTAATTCACTTGACTTTCCCACCAATTCCCTGAATTTCAGTCCTGTCACATCTCAACATCCTGCCCCTTCCATCTAAATCTCAGCACAATCTCAAATTTCAGCCCCACCTCAAAATCAGACCACCCCACAAACCTCATCTACTTCTTCCAAATCTGTCTCTCCTTCCCTCTCCTCACATATGCTTGAACCCCCTTCTCCACCACCTAACCCCCCTCTCCGCAGGTCCACTAGAGTTAGAAGAGCTCCACAGTATTTGCAAGAGTTCCACTGCAACCGAACCTCACTTCCAGCCACTTCTCAGTCGCTGTCCAAGTCTAACATTGGTAATTCTTGTTCTCTTCCTCATTTTTTAACTTACCAGAAATTTTCCCCTTCATTTACTGCCTTTTCTACTTCTATTTCAACCACTTCTGATCCCACTACTTATAAACAAGCTATGAAACACCCTGGTTGGTATAAAGCCATGGAAGCTGAACTCTTGGCCTTAGAACAAAACCAAACTTGGCTCATCATTGATTTGACTCTTGGGAAAGAGGCTATTGACTGCAAGTATGTCTACAAGACCAAGTTTAATGTTGATGGGTCCGTAGAAAAGTTGAAAGCACGACTTGTGGGAAACGGGTTTACACAACAAGAAGGTATCGACTATACCGAAACATTTTCCCCTGTAGCCAAGCTTGTTACTGTGAGAATTCTACTCTCCATTGCTGCTGTCAAGGGCTGGTTCATTTTTCAATTTGACGTCAATAATGCTTTTCTCCATGGAGAGTTGGATGAGGAGATTTATATGCGTATACCACCCAATTATACCAAAGGAGGCCTGAACCAATTATGTAAGCTTCTCAAAAGCCTTTATGGCCTTAAACAAGCTTCACGACAATGGTATTCTAAATTTTCATCCTCACTTATTGCCTTTGGATTTCACCAATCCAAAGCTGATTACAGTCTCTTCACTAAACTAGATGAAACTTTTTTCATTGCCCTTCTAGTTTATGTAGATGATATTATTATTGCTGGAAATTGTTCATCGTTCATTGCCTCCCTTAAATGTTTCCTTAACACTCAATTTAAGATTAAAGATCTTGGTTGTTTGTGCTATTTTCTTGGCTTGGAAGTTGCAAAATCTTCCAAGGGCATTCACTTATGCCAAAGAAAGTATGCTTTGGACATTTTGATTGATTCAGGGACACTTGGCAACAAGCCTCTTAAGCTTCCTCTTGAACAGAATTTCAAACTTAGCAAAGATTCCGGTGTTCCTCTATCAGACCCGCATACTTATAAACGGCTTATAGGTCGCTTGTTGTATCTCACAATCACTAGGCCTGATATATGCTATGTTGTCCAGCTTCTAAGTCAATTTATGAGTCATCCAACAACATCACACTTGGCCACAGCACATAAGATTCTTAGATATATCAAAGCTGCTCCTGGTCAAGGCATATTGCTCTCATCTTCTTCTCCACTCCAACTTAGAGCATATTGTGACTTAGATTGAGCCTTATGTCCTGACACACGCCATAGTGTAACTGGTTATTATGTATTTCTTGGAGACTCTCTTGTTTCTTGGAAGTCAAAGAAACAATCTGTGGTTTCTTGCTCCTCAGCTGAAGCTGAATATCGCTCTATGGCCTCTACATGTTCTGAAATTACTTGGCTCAAATATCTTCTCAATGATCTTCAGATTCATCATTCATAGTCGGTATTACTTTATTGTGACAACTAAGCAACTCTTCATATTGTTGCTAATCCAGTTTTTCACAAAAGAACAAAACACATCGAGTTTGATTGTCACTTGATAAGAGATAAAATCCAAGAAGGGAGCATCACCACTGCACATATTGCCTCAAACAGCCAACTGGTTGACATTTTTACCAAGGCCTTGCTCTCATATCTTCTTTAATTACATTTTTTCAAGATGGGAATAATTAATCTCTATTATCCATCTTGTGGGGGGCTATTACACAATGAAGATCTCCCAACCGCAAGTCGTTTATCTAATATAGAAACTATATGTTTATTGCATTAAATCATAAGTCTGGGCATGGATGATACCGTACACATTTATGTATTTCATTTCTCGAATGTTCTTTTGATTATTTGATTATTCTGTAGGTTTTTTCTTTATTGTTAGAGAATTACCACTTGTGGTAAATTTGCAGTTAGTTTGTTATGCTTGAGATGTATATATATATTCGTTGGTTGTACAGTGCTACGACAATCAATATACAGAAGAATATTCAAGTATTCTCCAATTCTTTCGTGTGAAATAGTTCTCAGCCTTCTCTGATTTCTGAAACTAACAAAGCAGGAGGATATTCTTTATGCGCAAAGCCATTCTATGACCTAATGGCTGACTCGAGTCCATCTTCAAATGCTTCACCAATCACAAAATTAGTACAGTCCGCACGGCACCTCCACCCACGGCCCCAAATTTGAGAGAACCGTTCAAGAACACCTGGAAAGTATTCTCCATTCTCAGGTCGGTCAAAGAGGTTGTTGGCGTACAGCTTTATCTATTGATCCGTCATTGCATTTGGGGAATAGATTGAGTGGCATTGTATATATTCCTGTCCCTACCCAAAACGTTAAAATGGCCCTCAATTAACATGTAACAATAGCACAAGTGCCACATTTGAATATCATAAAATTAAGTTCATAAAACTTGATAGTAAAATTATATTCATCATTTATTTTTTCAATATTTTTTCATTATCTTATGATGTGGTATTAGATAATTAATTTATAAGTGAAATATAATAAATAATATCTAATTATCTAATATCATAAATTAGAATGATGAGTAATATTATTCTAATAAAATAATTTATAAATAATAATAAAATAATTCCAAAACAATTGTAATGACAAAAGATAATAGAATCCCTTAATAAAATCTTTTTTTATTCCTCGTGCTTTATATTTTTTGATCTTATGGGCATGACTTTCTCCATTTTTTTCTTAAGTGATTATTATAATATTGGGTGAACCCGAAAGATGAAATTCGATATTTGTCGCTGTCTCGATATCTCTACCACGAATTGGAAATGAGCAAAAGTCAGAAACAAACGTACAAAATAACATCATTAGATTCATTACTGGCTGATTCTCTGTTCTGTAGTCCGAAAATGTAGCATCAAGTGCTTTTTAACTTTACCTGAACATTTCAGTCTTATTTTTCCAACTCTATATGATTATTTATTTTAATTTAAAATTTCTTTATAAGTAAAATTTATAATTTTTTTAATTCAATATCTTTTTTCACCTGTGATTTATATTTTTTTAATTTTTTATAAATAAATTCCATAAAATTCATACTAATATTTCAACTCAGTTTTATTCAACCTCATGTTGTCATCCGACCACAACGAAAAAAGATCTTCACTAATCAACTCACTATCTCAAAAGAAAGCCTACCTCCATTCACAACCCCACCACTGTCACTCTGGTTTTTGAGTGGAAACCTGATTTTTGAAAGGGATAACCATTGTCGGCCAAAACTCCAACATCATTTTATCTACCGTACGCGTGGCTCTTCCGCCTGATAACCGTTTTGAATTTATATGTATGTGTGTGTGTATATATATATATATATATATGATTATGCAGCAAAAGAATGAATATAGCAGCCCACCCAGCAACATAGCAGATCGAAAAATGCTTCCGCTATTGCTTCATCTCCTGCAACCTCGCATTTGTTGTTACACTCTTGTTGTTTTGATTGCCTCTCTGTTTTTGATGTCTCAAATAGTACTGAAGATATTTCGATGCCGTTTTCAAGAATCAACTGCCGGGATTCCTCCGGGGAGTCCAGGATTACCTCTGATTGGAGAGACCTTGCAGTTCATGGCTTCCATCTACAGTGGCAAAGGCTTCTATCACTTTGTCCGGATTCGCCATCTCCAGTACGTAACATCTCTTTCATAAAATTTCCGACGCTATTTATAGATGAATGCCATCTGATTCTCTGCAAACCAGTTTCTAGTACTCCTAGGAAGAAGAAGTTTTCATAGATTATAAAAACTGGTTTTATCCAAAACTTAACGTGGATTTAAAAGTACATGCTTTTTATTTTTTTCTTGCTTGTTATGAGATTTTTGTTCTTCGGAACAAAAGGATCCTGAATTAGTGGAACAGGTACGGGAACTGCTTCAGGACAAACATCTTTGGGGAGACGCATGTTTTTGTTTCGAGCACAGTGTCAGCCAAGGCAATTCTGAACAATGACTCGGGAAAATTCACCAAAAGATACATAAGGTCGATCGCGGAGCTTGTTGGTGATCAAAGCCTTCTCTGTGCTTCTGACCAACACCACAAACTGATCCGTACCCGTCTCTCCAGTTTTTTCTCAGCTACTTCTATATCAGTTTTTGTGAAACAGTTTGATGAATCAATCGTGGAAACACTTCGCTGCTGGGATGATGGCAGCACTGTGGTCGTACTCCAAGAGGCACTCAAGGTACATTTGACTCAAAAAGAAGAACAGTTAAAAAGATTAAAAAAACAGATCAAAACCTATACGTGCAGTATTTTAAGTATTTTTTACATTATACTGATACGATTATCCGTATCATTTTTTTAATAAAAAAAATAATTATTTTGGCCAATATCAGTAGAGTGCATAAAAAATATATAAAAGTGATTATATATAACACAACTAAAAAAGATAGAATATTTTGTAATCTCAGAATGTTGAGGCAAAATATTTTAAGTAATTGTTTATTTAAATAATTAACATATTGAAATCATATTTTAAGTGGTCGTCTCTTTAAATGTTTTTAAATGTAACACATGAATAAGTATGGTACGTGATACACAGAAATAATTGGTCTTCATTTTTTTTTAATGTTCTACATAAATCTTATATTAGGAAGTTTATACACAAACGGACTTAATGTAATGAATCAGATTATAAAGTTTTTTTTAATTATAAAATAAATCTAAAGTATAACTTTTTTTATATAAAAATTTTGTGTAAACCTAATTCAGTGGTAAAACTCTTGATAAAATAGTTGCTAATCACAAAGATGGGGATCCAACAAGTGGAAAATCTGGTCTAAATCTGAATTGTTGGACTCATGCTTGCTTCAGTCTCTGGCCCAATTAAAGGCCTTCTAAATGAAGCCCATTAATGGATGAGAAGGGAACTAAGCGCCCATAAAACGGAACCTCTGGCTCGAGTCAGGCCTCAGTCCTGCAAGCATTTGGATCCTTTCTGTCACCTGCTCTATCTCCCAATATGAATCTCACAAATAAGCTAGAGCGGACTCTAATGAGCCGAACTCCTGAGCTACTATAAACCCTTCGAAAACCCAAGTCAAAGATCAACAGTCCTAGACATGTCAGAGTTCACAATAGTATCAGAAAAGTGGCAACACTTCTTATCACACTGACTGAATTACCAACATAGTTGGCTGCGAAAGCCAGCATTTTCTTTTGTTGTCGTTTTTCCTGTGGTCGAGAGTTACTATAGTACTGATGTTGGGGATTGGATCGGGTGCAGATAACTTGCAAAGCAATGTGCAAAATGCTGATAAGTCTAGACAGCGGGGAAGAACTAGAGATGTTGCAGCAGGAAGTCGCCCAAGTTTGTGAAGCAATGCTCGCATTCCCTTTGAGGTTACCTTGGACAAGATTCCATAAAGGCCTCCAGGTAAATATAATCAGAACACCTAAAATGTTTATAATTAGCCACATTTGATCATGTTTTTCTTTTGTTTAATGACAATTCAGGGCAGAAAAAGAATAATGAACATACTGGGTAAGGCGATTAGTGAAAGAAGAGGAGGCATAAAACAAGCTTATCAAGGAGATTTTCTGCAACAGATGTTGATGGAGGATGAAAAAGCATCTAGTACTGATGAAGCTCCAAGGCTGACAGATGCAGAGATTAAAGACAACATCTTAACTATGATTATTGCAGGTTAGCAAAAGATTGCTAAAGAAATACCCCGAATGTATATTAGCAGATCTCATTTTGTTTTTGAAATCATTTTGTGGGGATTGATTCTTGAAAATTTTGCAAAATGCATAATATTCCTAAACTCTTACTTACATCTTGAAAGATAATGCAGGTCAGGATACAACAGCAAGTGCAATCACATGGATGGTTAAATTCTTGGATGAGAACCAAGATGTCCTTGAGACACTTAGGGTAAGTGAAACGAAGTATAGGCCCAACAACACACAGGATCATGCATTTGTTGATGATTTCCATTAGATTATGGTTTATTAATTTCTTAACTCTTCTTCTATGCTAATTTGCCTATGGGAGCAGAATGAACAACAGCACATGGCAAAAAAGATTTCACTGAAGCCATATCTTTCGGTTGAAGATCTTACTGAGATGCCTTATGCTTCTAAGGTAGTACTTATTGTAGTATGATCATCTTTTTGTGGATGTATTCGAAAAGTTGATAAATAGTTGTCACGAACAGGTTGTAAAAGAATCCCTACGGATGGCATCCGTAGTACCATGGTTCCCAAGACAAGCACTCACAGACTGTGAGATTGAAGGTATGTTGTCTTAAAGGCATCAAAAAGTAAATACTCTGCTTAAGGAATTATACATTTCATCTGATTTAAGGTCATGTATTAATTGCTGCTATAGGATTTAAGATTAAAAGAGGGTGGAACGTTAATATTGATGCTAAATCAATACACCAGGATGCTATGGTGTACAAGGATCCAAGCGAGTTCAATCCAACAAGATTTGCTGTAAGTCTTATCTCTTCCGGGAAATCTCAATTATTTGTTCTTATTTTCCAGGAAGGAAAGAAGTATAATTGTGATTTTCCCTCTTCCATTGATATAGGGAGAAACAAAGCCATACAGCTTCTTGGCATTCGGGATGGGAGGGAGGACTTGCCTTGGGATGAACATGGCCAAAGCCATGATGCTTGTGTTTCTCCACCGTCTGATCACCACATACAGGCCAGTGAATATATCTCAAAGTAGTACATAATATATATAAGAGCATTGCTCCAGCATACGTACAGTACTTTAGATCGAAATCAACCTCAATCCAGTTTAAATATTGAGATCAGTTAATGATCAACAGGAAACAAAAGCTAGCTATGATAATTAACGTTGTTGAATTGGAAATTTGTTGATCAGGTGGAAGGTGGTGGACCCCGACACGAGCACTGAGAAGTGGGGGCTTTTCTCAAGATTAAAAAGTGGCTGTCCGGTACAATTGACGAGAATCACTGAGGATGATTCTGTTCAAACCTAAGAAAGACGTTAAATTAAGAACTTATGTATAATCTCTAGATCATGCATGCAGTCAGGACTTTGCTAATTAACTACGTACATACGTTAATGTTGTTTATAAGACTTGTATATATATGTGTGCGCGCGCGCGTATGTATATATGTAAGGCATGTATGCAGGGGTTGAATGATATCCATCGGGCAATACCGAAAGATGAATATTGTATAAATCAATTTAGATAAGGACAATAATTCAACACATATTGTATATTTTATTAGGAATGCATGAATTCCATTGCAATTAGATCATGCATTAATGTGAGAAAAGACGCTGGCTACAAATTAGTATGCATGCAGAACAATTGAAGCTTATAGAGAGGTCCTAAATTTATCGTGTGTGTATATATATATACCGTTCTTGAATTCATAATTAAGGAGTCTTAAAATATCAGTAAATTCATTTTTAACTTTGGCGGCATTTTAAATTATTTAAATAATCGCTAATACGATTAGTAATGTTAAAAGTTGTTTCTACAAAATGTTTAAGAATAGTATAAATCATTTCTCTATATACACACGCGTAAACACTCTGATAAATGTGCGGAACGTTTTATCATGGGAGATGATGAAATCTTGAGTTTAACATATAGGGTTCTACTTGTCGATCGGCTGCTCAGCTCTAATCGTTGGGAGTGACTGCTAGTTGGTTCACGCATAAACTCACTAATAATAGCTTTTGTAAAAATTTAAAAAAAATCAAGATACAATAGTGGTAGCTTTAAGCTGCATACTTGAGAGAGCTCGGTGCTAGCATTTTCCTACATAAAATCCTGATGTGTCTTCGTTTAAGCTTTTTCGAGGATGCACATAACCTAAAGAAAATCACGACTATCTCTCAACAACTAGCGTGTTTGCGAATTGATGTGAAAAACAATGGTTACTTGATATTTGTGACATCATGAGTATGAGTGTAATGGGTCCGGTCCAATCAGTCTAGAGGAGAATTTTAGATCGGATTGATTATTTTGGCCCATCAAATTAAACACGGTAGAGGACCAGGCCGAACCGGTCTTATCGAAGTATTTTGATTTCTTTTTCTTCTCATTATTTTAAGTTTTTGACAAAAAATTGTATAAAATAATAATAATAAAAAAGTAATTAAGTTAATGATTTAAGCTAAGTTGTCTAAGTTTATACTTAACTAATCTAATTAAGTGTAATAAATTAATAATGTTAATAGTATGTGTATTATTAATAATTGATAGTCAATACCCTATATATCTTAAAATTCTTAACATTTAATGTTAATTTATATAAATAATGTAAACATAAATAATTAAATTAGAAGAAAAGTACATAATTATTTATAACTATCTAGAAGAAGATTACATTTACTTTCAATTTATATAACTACTTATTTATAATTAAGTTTGTTGATTTATTTTTATTTTTATTTGTAGAGTGTTTTTCTTTCTCTAGTTAATTTGCTCCAACTTAGAGTACCCATGCATCATCCATGCATTAATGTATCGTTTGTTTTCCCATATAGATAAGATGAGAATAGTTAAAATAAAAATTAAAAATTAAATAAAATATTATTTAAATATATTTATTTAATATTATTTTTATTTTAAAATTTAAAAATGTTGAATTATTTATATTATTTTATACGAAATTTTAAAAAAATTATAATAAAAAGATGAAATGAAAAGTTGTAAATATCTCCTTCTCCCTTGACATGATCCTGAGCTTTAAAATCCACTACGTACTCGTGCGGCCCACTCCATGCGGTACTACTCCGCGGTCGCGCCGAGCAATCAACTTGCCACACGTACAGCTTGAAACACTCGATCGCTGATGATCAGTACGTACGGCGTACCTCCTCAACTTAATGATGATATGAGGATCATTTTCATGCATTTTTATTGTAGCTAGGCCGTATATATATAATGATCATGTGGCCGAGAGCTCGATTTACCACACCCACCTCCTTGTCCTTCATCTCATCTTTACTTTCTACAAGTATATTATTACCAATATTACTCTCTTTGTTTGTGGGATGTGGCTTTTGTCCACCTATACCCCTAATATTCGAATATATTTATATATAAAAGATCGATGCAGGATTGGAGATTTTCAATTAACCATGCATCATCCAGCTGACGAAATTAAAAATTCAACCATTAATTATGAATTGCTTCAGCAATATTTACCTTAGTGATCATAGCGCGCCATTTATATATGGGACTGAAGGATTTATATATTAAGAAATGATTTCTACACGTTTCAAATAAATAAATTTCGCATAAATCTTTATAAAAAAGTAGGCCACATATTAAAAAATGTAAAAAAAAATTATTTTTTTATTAGTGGGATTAATTTTTAACAAAAGCCTCACACAAAGCTTGTTTATTTGGAGTTGTACCTAAATAGATAGAGCTTGAGACTTTTAGATGAAGTACTGCAGGCTGACAAACCGCTTCTCTCATCCTTTTTAACTCTTTTGTAGATAAGAAAATAAATAAGAAGATAGATTAGAAGTGTTATAGATATAAAAAAAATTATATAAATTATAAATTCACAAATTGACATAATAATTTTATATGATTCGTAGGATATACTTTACGATAAAATTAATAATTTTATAATGATCAAGACACATTATTTTATCTAATTCCATTCTTTCTATATAATTAATCTTTCCATGGCTATAGCTAAGAGGGTGTAGATTACATAAATGAGTTAGAAAAATCTACTGAATAAATAAAATAACATAAATTCAAACGAAAAAAACAAATCGAGGGGTTGGATTACCATGCATGCATGCAATATTACATTGTACGTTGAGGTCTCTGGCCTACTGATCATGATATAAAGAAATAAACATGTACACGCGTTGGGAATCGAACGTGTTCGATCAGGATTACGCGCGCGCCGGTTTACTTCAGTCTTCAGCTAGCTTGGTTAATACATATAGACTTGCAGGAAGGAATCCGGGAATGTTCAACTGATCGAGAGTATGCTGCTTGTGTTTATGATCGATGTTGACAAGGCTGATATATGGTTAAGCGACTTTTAACTTGTTGTCACTCTAGAGTCAGGCCTAGCTCTTTAATTAGTTGTCACCTACTCACTCGTATTAATATATAATCGTGTAGCGTGCCACTTACTTTTAATTTTCCTCGCAAGGGGCCGGGCCACTCTGTGTGAGAGAAAGAGAGAGTATGATATTAATTAAACGAACAGGACCTCTAATTTATCCCGGCCTTTCTTGAATATATATATATAATTCCTAAAAGCAATGGATAAGAGCAAGTTATAAAGGAACTCCATGATTACTCAGTACATAAAGTCCTCCAAAACCATAGTACCCCACAACACACGCAAGAAATTCATGTTTTATGCATTAATATAAGCACTGCGTAACAAGCTGTCTCTTCTTAATTAAATGCGCATGCATGGTTGACAAAAACAAACGAGAGATCAGGAAGAGATCAAAACCATGGAAATTCTTAAAAGAAATGGAGGGGGGAAAGAGAATTGGGACCCTTACATTCCCCCCGGTACCGAATGATCGAGAATGAAGAAGGATTTTTCTCTCTTTTTCAACAAAAGTTACAAAAAGAAGCGATCGATGGGGGGGACCGAGATCGAAAAGGCCTGATCAATTGCAGATTATACTTTATCACATGCATAAACGAAAGGTACTTGCCAACCCTCCACCTTCACAAAATTCTCGAGAATCTAATTAATTAGTGCAGGTAATACCAGGAATTAAGCTGGTCGACCAACTCAAGGAGATTGTCTATTAATACTGTAACGGGCCCAAAGTATATTATATATAATAGCAAAAGTAACTTTCCACAAGAAGTTTACACACTTTTGAATGTGAATTCTAGTTTCTTCATTTATTTTACATTATTAATGCTATGGTACTGTAAAAGGCCAAGAATTTCACTTGCAAGGACACCATCAATCCTATATAAAGATGTTCATCACAATCCTTGTGCAAATTCTATGAATGAGCACAATCACGAGGAACACAACTGCTGCTACAAATCTGAGGGTATAAAGAGATCGCCATGCAGTAAACAAAACACTAAAGGAGATCTCAAGCTATCCTTTAAAACACACAAGATTAATATTATTAGGTAATATATATTACTATGATCAGCAAGATCAAGATTAGGTAATATATAATATATATAATTACTTAATTAAACTAATTGATCTTCACCCCTTAACAAAAGGGAAATTGTCCCTTTCAATCACATACGTTAAAAGAAAATAGAATCAACCCAGATTTGTCATGCAAAATAAATTTGGGAAAATCTCAAAACTGATGGTAGGGTTCATAAACCCACAATCTTCTTCTACCTGGGGACACATTTGGGGATTTGGTTTGACGTAAAAGTCAATTTCAGCATTAAATTTTGAAGTGGAAAAGCAAACAGACATCAACATATAATAATCATCAATACCACCGCAAAGAAATTAAAATCCTTTGAATCTCCATTGTCATGAATTCAATTCCCTTCCTTAATTCCTCCATCATCAAGATCATGATTTTATTCGTAAAAGAGAAAGTTCCCTTAAAATTATAAGAATGCCAAAAAATAAAAAAAAAACTAAGCTAAAAAAGAAAATGCAATAAAACTGAAACTGACAAAGTTTAATCGATAAGATAAGCGAAATGAGTAGTGCCTGTTCTTACGTTTCAATTTTAGACTTATTTTATTAAATTTTTTTTGTTTAAATTTTAAATTTTATGATTTTCAATAAATTTTTATTTAGCATTTTTCCGAGTGCATTACCCTGGTCCTCTGCTACTCATTCTCTGGGGTTTCTTTCCATGGGGGACACCCAGATCGGGAAGTCAAACATCGTACAAAAGATATCGAACAACATAAATGTCCAAATTAATCTCAGATTACCATCAAGATAAGCAAGCATTAAATATTATCAAAACTCCATAAATCGTCTTTGACATGCTAATTAGTAACAAGTACTCGAGAACCGGATCGAGTAAGAAAATTGTACATGATCCGGTTCCTAATAGTGAGTAATATCCATAATCCCCTGTTATTTTTTTCATGCTTTTTTTTTTCTCTTTTTGGTGTTCGATCGAGGCTCAGTTCTGCGTAGTGAGGGCCAATAATGATTCTTTTCTCCGTTCTTCCTTGTACTCTTCTCTCTGAACTTCCTTTTTGTCGGCAATGTAGGCCTCTACCCAACGGTTGAATTCCTCGGTGCTCAATTCTTCCGGCGGGTACGAGGACGATCTCCTAGCCGGTTCTTCCCCGGACCTCACCAATTCCCGGCATATCCCAGTCTCTGTTCGCCGTAACTCTCGTTTAGTCGTCTCTGGAATACGCAGCTCGGGCTTCCTGGACTTAGCCCTCCGGTAACGCTTTTCCCGCAAAGCCTTCTCAGTCACTTCAGCAACTCTATCTAGCGGAATTGGAGAGGCCGTACGCTTGCTGATTGAAGAAACTGTACCGTCATCGTGAGCCGGAGAGTTCGCATTGTCCGAGAACACGATGTGTTTATCATAGAAGGTCTCGTCTGGTGAAGAGCCTGTCTCCGGCTGCAACGGTAACTCGTTACCGGCGGCTAACTTACTGCTAGGCTTGTTGTATCCGAGGAACTCGTCGTAGATATCGGTCCTATCCCCGTTTTCGCCGGAGAAAGCGTAGAGGATGAAAATAATCGCCATGACGAGAATGAAGACGTAGAAAGTGCAATCAAAGACGGCAATGAATCGCCGGAAAAACTCACAGGCTGTTTCTGCGGCGCCCGGAAGCCAAGCGGGGAACAGAGAAAGCACAAACAGAGCAGCACAAAGTTCGACAATCCACTTGACCGTTCGCCACCGATTATACCTTCTCATGGCTTTGGATTTCTCAACCTTGACGAAGTCAATTTCGAACTAGGCCATTTTCTTAGGGAATGAAAGAAGACCGACAGTTTTAGCTAGTAATATATATATTTTCTGGAACAAAAAGAACGGTTTGGGAGAATATAAAGGGAAGTGATTAAAGGCTTTTCAGGTATGTATTTATAAAGAGGAAGAGCTATATATGATTTTGTGGGCTTTCTGTTTGGAGGGAAGCACGAGGATTATGGAGGTATGGAACAGGAAAGATATCCAGTTGAAAACAGAGTGGGAGAAAGGGAAAGAAAGTGAGGGAAAACAAGGGGGACATGGAAAAGGAGGGTGGAGGAGGGATAGCCCCTGAATATATATGCTTCCTATATGCAAGCTAATGGGAATTGGGATGGTTTCTGAATGAATGTAGTGAGGAAATACTGAAGGCATAGGTAGAGATCTGCTGCCCCTTTTATATTTGAAAAAAAGAAATATTTGAACTACAAAAATGTTAAATAAAAATAATTTATAAATTGATTTGGTATATGGAATTCTGAGGTGGGGTAGGGTCCAGGGAAAGGATGCACAATGCACATGGGGTGAACCGCGACCGTACTACAAAGAGCAAGCGTGCGTGGGTAAGAACTAAGAAGCGTCTAGAGAAGCGCTGGCTGCGGAGTGCAGAGTCCGGACAGAAGGACGACGGACACCAAGCGGCTGCTCCAGCGGGGCATTTTTCGTTTTTTATTATTTCCTTAACTGCTTTATTATTTATTATTTTTATACGCTACGCACTATAATTTTTTTTTATTTTGAAAGCTAATTAAATTCTAAAAAATAGAATGTATGTTTTGTACACTAAAACTTTTCAGATAGAAATTTTTTAAAAAAACATATATACTACACAAATAAATATGATAGCTAGGATGAAGAGCAGCAAATTAAAGAAGGAGAAAGAGAAACCAATTATAAGGTGAAAAGGTCAAGTAAATCTGAACGGCCACAGTTGGGGTGGACTTGCATGCATGGGAATGTCGTGAGATTTGGGAGAAGTACGAAAGAAAAGAAAAGAAAAGACCCTACATATATAGATCAATCGATATGATCGGATGGTTGGGTTAAGACAGCGTTAGGACGTGCTGTAATGTTTTTGGTCGTGGCCGGGGCTGATGAAACCCATAGACTCATTTGATCGATTCAAACAAAAAGCAAAACTCAGACACCACGGATCAAGTAAAGTAGGGTAAGGTAAGGTAAGGTAAGGTAAGGTAAACGCGCCAAGAGAAAGTAAGAACCATGTGACATGTCTGTTGTGACTGTACAAGAGAAAGTAAGAATCATGTCCGTTGTACAAGAGAAAGTAAGAATCATGTCTGTTGTGACTGTACGTGAGGATCGCACGAACTGGTTGTTGAAAATGGATGGGGACTTTTCCACGTGCATCAACCTTCTGTAGTCTTGAGCCGACACTACGTACGTACCAAAATAAATCTATTTTTTGTTTTTGATTTTTTAAGAAATTGCCCGGAAAGATTGTCTTCCTCCGCATAATGAATCGTACTTTCCATCTCGGCTTTGTTCGTTACGAACGATTCATAGAGACCACGCACGACGAACATTGAAGCCGTCAGACTCAGACACGCGAAATTGGTTGCTGCTCTTTCTCAAAGTGGGTAAATAATGTACGGACTTCAAACTTTTTTTTTTTTTAAAAAAAGAATTGCACTAGACACATGTCCTGATTAAGTACAACATATATATCAATCAGCCAAAAATAAATTTCTGTATCACTTATCTTTTTAATATTTTTATTTTTCTTTCTTTTGAGCAAAGCCTGGCCCATATGTTATCTTCCCATCGGTAGATGTTTCAAAACTTTTTTTCTATGGAAAAATTTAGTTATAACTATAATTATGTATTAATATGCACTAATCTAATATGATTGGTCACAAAATAGATTTCATTAAAAATAATGTTAATTTAAATTTTGAATATGAAAAAATCAGTATTGATACACAGATTAGTACGCGACTTTACTTGTATATAGTAAAACTTTTTTTCTATTCTTCATATATAGCCCTGCCTTTTGCTTAATTAATTACATCAATAAAATATATAAAAGATATATAAAAGTAAATGTATGTGACAGAACTCGATAATTATCACAATAACTCTCTTTTTTATATATTTAGAGAGGAGTGTTTCCAACTCCAAACTTCTATTTTAGAAATTGAAAATTATGTTAATCAGACCATAAATCTTTATAAAAATATTTAATTTAGCAGCCACGAATGAGGAGTAGTAAATTAGGTTGAGGACAACCGAAAAGATGTCAACATGTTTGCCGTGTTCAACGCTTCTTCTTCCAATATCCTAGTTTTTTTTCGGGTTCATAATTGAAGGAAAGATTTTTTTTATTAGGGTTTAGGAAAAGATGCTGTTTGATTGTTGAAATTCATAGGCCACTTTGAAAAAAAAGAGCCACAAATATTGGATGGGTCCCAGAAAAAAATAAAAATAAAAATAAAGAAAAGGTAAGGTAATTAATTAATTATATATGCATCATCATAGATCTCTGGGATGCTAGCTAGCTAGCTTGTTAATTATCAGACCATTCTCTTTCGAAGCTAACATTTTCCAAAGATTTTTTGATGATTATTATAATAGAAATGTTTTTTTTTTGGACCAGAAGAATTTTGGGTGAAGTCATGAATTGACAACTGAAGAAGAATTATTTGAAGGACTTGGCTAGCTATGATCAATGCAAGTAATGTTCTCTTGAGGAAGACTGAAGGCTGTGAAGGGACAAGATCTAATATATTTAAATCGTTTATTTTATATTAAAAATAAATTTATAATTTAATATATTACATTACATCAAGATTTTATGATTTTATTTTTTTATTTTAAATATGTGTCTCCTCTTAAACTCCCCAACCCCACCCGTAAAAAGAAAAACATAAAAAAATAAAACAAGCGGCCGCGTTGTAGAAGTCGGCCATAAGGATGAAATAATCAATTTCCGAAAGATAAAACCAGTCATTGAGGTTCTGCCTTCTGGCACTTTTTAATGAAACAAAACAACCCTAGTGTATAAAACAATTATGAGAGAGAGAGAGCATATTTCTTTAGGTTGGAGACTTAAGATTAAAGTTTTAACTAAGTATACATGCATCTTGGTTTTGGTTTCTGTTATACATCACTGTCTTCACTATCTGTCGTTTTATTTCCTTTAATATTGTGTCTTTTTCTAATTTCCTTGAATATTGTATTAGTAGTTTTTCATTTGAAGTTACCTGACTAAATAGGAAAATATTCTAGTCACAAAAAAATTATATAAAAGTAATTCTACAAATTGATATAGTTCAATGTGGTTTATCAGATTATTATAAATTTACTTTTATTGTAAATTAGATTTAACAGATCAGATAAAACCACTTCATTTTGTGTAATTCATTTTGTAGATGTAACACTCATATGCTAAACAACAATGCTACATACAGTCGTAGAATGTGCAAACGTCGCGCAATCGCTTTGAAAAAGAGTGAGGTCCACGATTAAAAAGTTAGTTTTTTTTCATGTGGGTCCCATATTAATTCATTTTTTTCAAAACGACTGCACGCCACTTACACAACCACGACTACAAATATCATTTCTCTATGCTAAATATATATACACAATGTTTTAAAATCAATATTACAAATATCTTCTTGTTTATAAGCATAATTTCCCCTTTTATTTTCATGGAAAAATTAGATTAATGAAATTAAAAATGTATTTTTTTAGGTGGATAAAATGATGGGCGCGATACAGACTTTTTTAGAGAAAAAAGCAAGCCTAACTAATCTTAATAAAGAAAAATAAAATAAAGTCTCTGCTGCTAAAGTGAACATTGATGTGTTACTCAAGTACTACCATACTCTGATTGACTATAATTAAAGTACCTCTCTTATTAAGACTTGAGCTTGCTAAAAACAAACTAACAAGAGGTTGATCTGCATGTATCAAGTCACAAAAAAGATAAAAAAAGCTTTTAGCAATGGATAGCACCAAAAGAGTATGACGACCATGAATTGGAATATTGCTAAGCATGAAGTCAAATTTGTAGTAAATCATGTTCATATATGTTTATCTTCTTCGGACGATTAATGACTTCTATGGTCTCCGTTTTTAGCTAAGTTTGCTCGCATTCGTCTAAACGAAGTGAAGATTATCCTCATGAAACTAGTAGGGAAAAAAAGACGGATATTTAGACACAAAAATGCTATAAATAACAGCTAATTACATGAATTTGGAGCGTGCACAACACGGGGCTTGTCACGCCCAATTCCCATTTCCCTGGATTTGCTTGCTTGCTTCTGTTACTTTCAAATGTTGATCAAAGTTCTATGCAGTAAAGCCTGCTCTTCAGCTTCAAGTTCCATAACAAACTACGCTTCATATCTACGTACTGCAGAAGAAAACCTACAGCTAGTACTGTGGGCCTAGCTACTGTTGCTTTCTTGGTGGTTGCAATAAGATTATTACTACGACTACTTCTGTGTAAATTAAGCGTAATCCTTTGCTATTAATCATTTCCCTCGATTTATCTCGAAGGAAATTAATGAAAAGTGGGAAAAAAAAGTATAAGGAAACCAAAGAAAGCACAAACCACAAAGGAAAAGAACAACAAATCTCTTTCAAGTTCCAATCCATCATTTGAGTCCTCCAAAATAAAGACAATTAATGTGAAGTTGATACCACCAGTAGCAGTCCACATCTAAAGTCACAAATACCCACCTTATCCAAGACTTCACTACCTGTTAACCTAATTAACAAACCACTGGTAAAAGGGTAATTGCAGTCAAATTAATGTCAATTCCAAAAAATCATGCAGCACCAGATGAGTGATAGAAGATTTCGATTGTATATTATGCTGCTGAACTTGATCAATATGTCTACTGAAGTTAGGAGATCCCCAGTTCAGGACCAGTGCGAAAAAGGATCTTTTCAAGTTAAGAAGGATATGAATGACCAGGGTCCAGGGAAAAATATATAACAACTGATTAAAGCACCAAGAGATATATCATTCAATGCATCTTTCAGAAGTGACTTCTCCACTCCAACCAAAAATGTTAGGTTATAAATGCATGCTTGGGAGAACATAATTCAAAAATGTATTCCTAATAAATAAACCTAGAATGTACAATTAGATGCAGAGATGTGGATCCTCAATTGGTCAGGGTTTTGTGAAATGTCCGTAACTGTGACTGCCACAACAAATATCTGTAACTGTAACTGTGGGGCCTTGTAAAGCCGGCCTGTTAATTCATCCTGAGCAACGATACTTTACTGTCACTGCCGCTTATGTCTTCCCCTCCCAAATTCCCAAAATGTCTGAAGAGAAAAGCTTTCCTAACAAAAGCTGCATCTACTTAAAAAGGAAATAAAGAGAGGAAGTAAATTGAGTACTGAGTAAAGTGAGGCCTTTGAAGTCCATGCCAAAATCATATTCATGCTCTCTGAAGAATATAACTCGGATTTGAGAACAAAGAATTAGCTATTTCCAAAAGTTAATGAGAGGTTGAAACCGCATTGTAATGGAGTAACCTTCATCAAATATCATCAACATGTTACATCTCTTAGTTGTGAAAAAGCTTAATAAACGGACCATCGGATTGTACGAGAATAAAGATGAGGAAGGAAACGACCCTAACAAAGACAACTGCAATTATTCATCGGCAAGACAAGAAAATTAAAATGTAGTTCGACACCGTAGGTAAAACCCATACATTTCCACGAACAGATTATATGTAATTCATTCAGTACAGAACGGGTATTAACAATTCCTATTTCGTTCGCCGGGAAATGATATTTAGAGACAAAAAAATGATTTCTTTTGCAATTTTCCAGGTTACAGCAAAAAGGAAAGTAGGGCGAGTTGTTTATCTACTTCTTCTTGCCTCCTTTAACCGAAATGGATTTGCGCTTAGTAGGGAGCACAATCTCGCCTTTGAGCACCGGGATCTCCATGATCTCAGAGAGCTCTCAGTACTTCTTGCGGAACTTCCGGACCTGGTCGGCGTCGACGAGGAGAGCGGAACGGTTGCCGAGGCAGAAGGGGTGGTTGCTGGACCACACGTCGACGGTGTACTTCTTCTCGGTCCGCCGGTGGCCATCACTAGCACACCGTTGCAGTACACCTTGGCGTCCTCGTGGAACTCCGGGTGTATGACAGTATGTCCTTCTTCCTGCACGTAATCACAGGCAGGTAATTCCCTACTACTCTCAACTGAAGTAAACGAGTGCTATGGTAAGTTTTGAAGGATGTTTTGCCTCGTTGATGACAGGGAGGTGTGGAGAAGGGCAGGGCTTTCCCTGGAAGAGGAATCTGTTGGTTAGGCTCAGCGCCATTTCCTGGTCCGTGTTTACTGTGGAATGGGCGATGAAGTGGTGGGCTGCGGTGTCGAAAGCGGTGTGCTGCGATGAAATGGGTTCCAAGTTTCAAAACCGAGAACTAATCCATGCTTTGGACCTATTCTGTTCTTTTGGGCCATGGGCTTTTATATACCTAAGGACTTGTGGGTGTCTATTTGGTTGGAAATTGACATAAAGCCAAGTTGATCATCTAACTCAGATTTTAAAAGGTAAGAGAAATGCACAAAAAACCAAAGTCATTAAGTAGCAACACGTACAAACATCCCCCATGTGTAATTTGTCTTCTAGGGCGGGGTTCTGTTCTTTGTTCCCAATTATTATTATTATTAATTTGCACTTGGTTTTGGCAACTTGGAAGTCGTTCCTTTTGATGACTTCGATCCCTGTCCTATTTTTTCATGTGGTTCTGATACCTCTGAATTCCCTGCGATTTCCAGGCAGGCAGGCATTCTCATCCATGCGTTTGTGAAACAAACTTTGAACAGCTGGAGGCCCACCCCCACCCGGCCACTCTCTCTCATACGTATATTTTTTAGGTTATATTCACTTCACGAGAGAGAGAGGGAGAGTTTTTAGTTCTGTTGAATAAGACGTATCACATTCTGTAGGGCAAAAATGTGGCATTATGGGCAGCCTCAAATGTAGGATATACATGATTAATCGTCAATGATCTTTTCCCTTTGCCCTCAACTATTTTATCACATTTTGCCCTCTCGACTGTAATACTTTAATTTGTTCCAAGATATGTGACATGAATAATATTATATATTACATTTTTCGCTTCTTCATGTTATCTTTATATAGCCTTGTTCTTTATTTTTAAATTTGTCGACTAATGAATAATATTACATTTATATAGCATAACTCAAATATTATATTAATCAACATATATATATTATATTTATTTTTTAAGAAGAATTTACCTAAATATTGAAAAACAATTAATTCTTAAATACGTGGGAGATAGAAGTATAATAAAATACAAGAAATTGCTATAGTTATAAAGAGTCTTTATAAAAAGAAATTTATAAAAATTTTATAATTTCATATAAAATAATATTATTTAAATTTATAAATTTATTTTGACAGCTAAAACGTTTCTAGTAAAATTACTCTGATCACACGAACATCATTAAAAAAAAAATTATAAAAATATTAAAAAAAACCATATAATAAAATGGGATAATTATGGACATCACTATCCTGGATTCCTGATTTTTATGTGTTGGCAGCTTTTTGTCACCCATATGAGTTAACAAAAATCTAGGAGGAGATGGTGGGCCCATTACCTTCCCCAGTCTCGATGGCCCCATTTCATCACACGTCGCTTGCGCTTTAGAACGACAACCAAGTAATGTCGTCGCAACGTGGCACTTAAAATAAAATCATAACTACACCTACTACTAAACACAACCGTACAGATCGACCAAACTTTCTTTGTTTTTAGCCGTACGTCTCCATCATTGTACCACAGTCAATTTTTTTTTTTTTTTTTTTCCCATTGTACCACAGTCAATTATTTTTGAATAAGAGTACCTATCACATGTTTATGAAAAAATAATTTTATAAATTAATGTGATGTGTTTTAATTTAATTTATTAAATTTATTTTATAATAAAAATAATTTTAATAATTTGATAAATTATAAAAAGTCACCTTAAGTTATGAGATTATTTTTATATAATTTATTTATAATTAAAATATTTTATTTTGAATAATTATTATTATCATCGTTACACACTATATATTATATATATTTTATTTTTATTTTTTTATAATAAATATGTGATGTATGGATGATAAGTATATCAATTCAATTATTTTAATAATAATAAAATAAAATAAAAAATAATATATATTAAAACATATAAAATATATAGTATGAGATAATGAATAGAATCCTATTATTTTTTATTGTTTTGAGAGAATCTGCAGTAATATCCTTCGATTTTAGAACTGTGACTTGTGATTGAATAAAAATAAATTAATGGCATACTCACTATTTAATTCTAAATGGCTAAAATCAATGAAAAATTAAGTTTTATTCATGTTGGGCAATGGACAATATGCCACGTTTCTGTGGAGCTATGTCATGAACTTCCATTATGAAACCGCATATGTGAACTTTATAATTTGTTTTCCTTAAAAATGTGACATAGATAAAGCATTAAAAACATAAACTTCACATGTAATCAGACGACTAAACTAGGAATCTATTGGTATAGATTTTTTTTTCACTTAATTTTTTACTAACAGAAAGTAAATTTACAAATTGATATGGTTTCATGGAATCCGTTAGATCTATTTTATAATAAAAGTAACTTTACAATCTAATATATCACAACAAGTTTCATCAATTTGTAAATTTAATTTTATATAATCTTTTTATGACTAGAGTATTTTCTAAACAGATATATATGTGTTGACTAAAGTAGTACTTCCTCCCTTTAGATACTAGTTTTATATTTTTATGTTAAGATAGACGTTTGAAACAATTATTGTTTGTCAGTTTCTTAGTATATAGTATTTTTGCAAGATCTTTTGTGTCTAGATTTATATAACCTCAAAGTCTTCCCCCGTTTGTAAAAAGAATGCATCTACCATAAAATAAGATTATCAATAAAATTAAGATCTGGTTTGGATTTAAAGATGAGATAATTTTAAATGAAAGATGAAAATTGAATAAAATATTGTTAGAATATTATTTTTTAATATTATTATTATTTTGAGATTTGAAAAAGTTGAATTGTTTATTATGTTTTGTATAAAAATTTGATAAAATTATAATGATAAAATGAAATGAAAAAAAATAAAATAAAATATTTTTCAAATCCAAACGAGGCCTAAGAGTTTCGTCCCTATTATTAAGAAGAAAAGACAACTAAACTTGGGAAATAAAAAAACCATTGCCAAAAGGAGGATATTATGATATAAGCAGACAATTATCGTATGTTAGAATAGATGGTTTAAATAATTATTGTATGCTAGAATTTCTTAGAATATAGTATTTTTTTGCAAGAACTTTGATTTCGGAATTTAGATAATCTCAAAGCTCTTCTCTCATTGTAAAATATCTTATCCTATCATAAGAGATGATTATCAATAAAATTGAGAGTTTCATCATTCTTTAAAACAAAAACAACCAAACTTGGAAATATAAAAACCATTGCCAAAAGGAGGATATCATTCTATGAGCTAGACAACATATTTGATAAACGTAACATGATAATCCAATTGCCTTAACAGATTATCTAGTGTTTATTTTCTAATCTTAAAAGACTTAAAATAATAGAAATTAAATATAAAATATGAAATGAATGTTATAATATCAGATATAATATATATATATATATATATATAATGTGAATCTTAGTAGTAATATACAACTAGTAGGTTTAGATAACTGTTATATATATAAAAAATTATATAAAAGTAAATTCATAAACTAATGTAGTTTCATAAGATTCGTTGGATCTATTTTATAATAAAAATAATTTTACAATATAACGTATCACATTAATTTATAAATTTATTTTTATATAATTCAATGTATCTAAAGAATTTTTCAGGTTTAATCACTTCCGTTGAGATTGCCGTCCATTCATTGATTTAAGCTTTCGAAGCTCCGGGCTCCTAAACCAGATCTTGCTTCACGTGGGGCGTGGCTTGAAATTCGTACCTGATATCGACGCTAATATTTCGATGCCAAGAAAATATATAGTTTTAAATAAATTAAATAAAAAATGACAGTGTTTCACCTTTTTAAGAAGTCTTGTGATCTTATCAGAATGCCACTGCAGAGAAGTTCATAGCAACGTAGGCTTAGGAATCAGTGGTGTTAATAAAAGAGAAAGAGGACAGTGGAAATATTAAAACCCCAAGATAGCAACTCTTCCCGGTTTTCTCGTGTCTGCCTACCAGCCTATAAAGTTAGTTTCACTGCTTTCAGTCTTCCCCATCATCATCGGCATTAGAAAAAAAATCTCTATTCTGGTGTGATTCTTGTCCTGCTTCGCTTCAACATCATTCCTTGTTTTCTGTATTTTGTGATCTGATCCGCCATTGATCACGCACTCACCACCTTCTGAGCTTTTGCCATAACAAGCACTCGATTCGATCACATTTATTTACTGCCCATTTGGTGGTCCAAGCGGCCTCTATCAAAATTTCTATTTTTCGCTTCGGGGTGCTTCCGATTCTTCGTTTTCAGGCTGCTTCTTCTTGATCCGGTCAGTGTTGGGTTCGTTACTTTTGATGTGGTTTATGGTTGTCGAAGGTTGGGAGTTGGGTGAGAGTGGTTTCGATTTTTCCTTAGACAGTGGTTTTGGTATTTCCTTAGCTTCAGCATTCCTGGACTTTGCACTCTAGGCCGCTGTCCTAAATAAATAGTCATCTTGGAACTTGGTTTCTTGCTGGGTCCGCCATGGATTCTTGCTGTGCGACACTGAAGACCAATGCTCATTCGATTAAAGTTGGCAGAAGAGGAGTTAGGAATATGGGTACGGGTTTTTGGGGTGAGAGTATTCTGGGGAGCCTAAAGAGCAGGGACTTGAGTGCACAATTCTTGAAGAGTTCGAAAAGTGATAGCAGCAGGGTTACTAAACTAAAGCCGGTTATTGCCTGCTCTGTTCTCACTTCAGAAATCTACAAAGAGGCCATGGTAAGCGAATTCCATGCAATTTCACTCAAATCAAATTATGAGCTAATTCATTTTTTAATTGGCAGTATTATTAGACTCTCACTGTAGCATTAAAATTATGATCTCAGGCATTTCAGGCACCGATTTTTGAGATTCCAAGAGCAGACCCGAAAAGTGTAGCTTCTATCATATTAGGTGGAGGTGCTGGAACTCGCTTATTTCCTCTCACAAGCAGAAGAGCCAAGCCGGCGGTGAGATATCGCCTCTAGGAGTCACTTACTGTGATTTTGAGATGTCAATATCACAAATTACCACTCCATATTTTATTTATTTCTCTTTTTCTTGTTTTATAATTCGGCTGCTATGAAACAGATTGTTTGGTATCAGAAACTAAGAGCTAGATGATAATAACTTTTGATGGCTGATTATGAAGTTGAATATGATCTCACGGTGGGATTTATGATAATCTGCTATGATCTTCAGGTTCCAATCGGAGGGTATTACAGGCTAATCGATATCCCAATGAGTAATTGCATCAACAGTGGCATAAAGAAGATATTCATATTAACGCAGTTTAACTCGTTTTCCCTCAACCGTCACCTTGCCCGCACATATAATTTTGGGAATGGTAGTAGCTTTGGAGATGGGTTTGTGGAGGTAAGATGATTAAGGCAAATAAAATCCTTTAGAGACTGGTAAATGTCCTTCAATGAATTAAGGCTAATGTAATGGACAAACAGGTTTTGGCTGCCACTCAAACACCAGGAGAAGCAGGGAAGAGATGGTTCCAAGGAACAGCAGATGCCGTGAGGCAATTTATATGGGTCTTTGAGGTGAGTGATTATGATTTTGCATTAATGCTCAACATTAAACCCACCCATAATAATACTTTTTTGGCTTTTGTTTGATTGTGCAGGATGCAAAGAACAAGAGTATAGAGCATATAATGATACTGTCTGGTGATCACCTCTATCGGATGGACTATATGGATTTTGTGCAGGTGATTTTTAACTATCTACAGGTGGAATAGTTCATCTAATACTTGGTTACATCTTTTAACAATTCTGCTTATTGATGGAGCTGTGCCTGCAGAAGCATATTGACACAAACGCTGATATTACAGTTTCATGTGTGCCCATAGATGAGAGGTATCTCTGATGCATTATCTGTCACAGTTCAATCTACACACCAGATCTATAGATTCAGTTTCAGGTGTCTAGATATTTATCCTTTAATGTTTTATTGTATTGCAGCCGTGCTTCGGATTATGGACTCATGAAAATTGACAGCACAGGACGTATAATTCAATTCTCTGAGAAACCAAAGGGCCCTGACCTAAAAGCAATGGTAAGAAAATCTACTTCACTGTTGTTGTTTGTCCTTATTTTAGCTTTCTTTCTACACCTTTCCATTCTCTTTAATTGGTTATTTTCTCTCACATATTTGTGCTGCAGCAAGTTAACACCGCTATTCTGGGGCTTTCTGAGCAAGATGCCAGGAAATACCCATATATTGCATCAATGGGTGTCTATGTATTTAAAACCGATGTCCTACTAGAGCTGTTGAGATGGAGATATCCTTCATGCAACGACTTTGGCTCTGAAATTATTCCATCAGCTGTGATGGAGCACAATGTCCAAGTAGGATAGAGCTAACTAGCTGAGTTTCTGTATTTTTTTGTCATTTCTATGGTTTTGAATCTTCCCATGCTAACATAGTAACATTTGTGAATTATGTAAGCAATATTTTAGCATGGTAATCCCTGATTTGCTTGGTGCATTTTCATTGTCAGGCATATTTATTCAATGATTATTGGGAGGACATTGGAACTATAAAGTCTTTTTTTGATGCCAACTTGGCCCTGACAGAACAGGTTAGCGCGAGTTTCTCCCAAGTGACATATTTTGATACGAGTTCTGTTATATCTTGTCACTTTTGCACAGTCACTTTTGTGTACTCCTTGCACACTCTATTGATGTGATTGGCTAAAACAATTATTCTATATTAAAAAATAACTAACTAATAATATTAGTGGAGTGCGTAAAGAGTACGCAAAAATGATTACATATAAAACTTTTATTCACAAAAATAAATATTATTGTCGAATCACTGAGTGATATCATGAAACACTATTCGGATTGTTTAGTCATGGTTGTGTGCTCGGAATATACAGTAATAAAAGGATTCTGTCTGACAAATTGGAGTGATGAGTATCCTGTTAAAAGGTTGGAAAGCAGTAATGATCCATTAAAAAATCAAAAATATATATGCATAGGGAAAAAGTATCATGTGTTGATTATTAACAAGAAGTTCTGCATATCACACATGGGCTAGAAATTTTGGGTTTGGAAATTGTTTCTTTCGTCCCCACAAATGAGAAAATGACTCTGAACTGATCATAAATCATATGGTTCCTCCTTGCAGCGTCCAAAGTTCGAATTCTATGATCCAAAGACACCTTTCTACACATCTCCTAGATTCTTGCCGCCTACCAAAGTTGACAAATGCAGGGTATGATCATAAGCTTAAATTGGTATCTGAAATTGGCTTGCTTCTTGTGTCTCATACCTTAAACTGGTTCTTCCAGATTCAGGACGCAATTGTTTCCCACGGTTGCTTCTTGCGGGAATGCAGCGTTCAGCACTCCATAGTCGGTGTGCGCTCACGTTTAGAGTACGGTGTTGAACTTAAGGTGAGGAAACATATTTTATGCCCATTCCACCTCTTTCAAGTCGTAGGTATTGTGGTCTGTTGTGCAATTGGCTTCAAAATATTTGGATTCTGGTTGTACTCATGGATATTCAAGTGAGATTGGTCAGTTAACTGCTCCCTCAGACTTCAAGATGGTGTGATTTAGGAGCTTGACTATCTTCATTTTCTTACTGAATAATATGATTATATTTGGTTTCCAGGATACTATGATGATGGGTGCAGATAACTACCAAACGGAATCTGAAATTGCATCTCTGCTCGCCGAGGGAAAGGTTCCAATTGGTGTTGGACAGAACACCAAAATCAGGTGAGGTCTTATGGGGGCTGTAAACCTCTCTCTCTGTCTCTCTCAAACATTTAATGCTTTGTCCTAAAGTTCAGAACAATATGCCTAACTATTTAGCTAATATCTAATGTCAAACTTCTTGAAGGAATTGCATAATTGATAAGAATGCCAAGATAGGAAGAAATGTGGTCATAGCAAATGGTGATGTAAGTGCAGATTTCTAAGATCTTCAAATTATAGATTGCTTTTAAAACATCAAGCCATCCAACTTATTGGAGAATGGTGTTTTAACTGTTCATCAACACACTGCTAAAGGATGTTCTCTGACTTCTCAGGGTGTTCAAGAAGCAGATAGACCGAATGAAGGATTTTACATACGGTCAGGGATCACAGTCATAGTGAAGAATGCAACAATAAACGACGGAACAATAATTTAACAATTTTCAGATCGAAGGGCTTCTTTATCAGATTTTGAGCCAGTGTTGCATGCGCAAGACAGACAGTAAGTTTAAATGGTACTCAGGCAATAAACATTAGCAGGAATACTCCTTATATATGTAAATTACAAGTTTAATATATGTATGTAAGAAGGCCAGCTAGTTCCTAAATAAAAGAAATTGCTTCTCGGTTTATATATTAGTTAATTTCTCGGCTTAATAAATAAATCTCATGCTGTTTTCATTTATACTCTCTTGGATGAACAAAACACGTTTCTAAGAGATTATTTATGTTACAAGTTGAATTTCACCTTTTAGCTACTGAACGAGATAGTTTGTGGCCTGCACTTCCTCTCTTCTCAAAGGGACTTTTGGTTCATGGCGTGCTTTCATTTGCATCCTTCACTTGCATTTTTGGCTTTGGCTGCCTGAACGGTCCTGATTTGTCTGTATTCTGTGAGCAGCAAATGTTTTCTCAAAATACTTCACATTTGATGCTATTTCAAGGCGTTCCAGCTTTAAAGGTTGTGTCCATGATTTGGCCGGATGGGCAAAAATGGATACTATTTGTTTATTTATTGTATTACCTGGCTTAGGTGGCCAAAATAAAAACACCAGTCCCTATCTACCGTTCTTCCACATTGAATCTATTCCAAGCTTCCTGGAGAAAAAAAAAAGACAAAATAATATGGGTTAGCATCAGGTTTATTAGGAGGATCTGGATAAATAAGAGAACAAAATGAAGAAAACGATGTCCATGCAAGGCTCAAGTCCCAATCTCATAATCTGGCCAAAAAAGTATGAAGTGTAAATGGAACATGGAAGAATTGAAATATTAGGTCAAAAGGCATATCTCTAGCAACATTTATATCTTCTTACAGTTCACAGCTCAGAGTGCTCAAGTACTTAAATACATGAAAAAATGATTTGATATGAGATTAAACTACTGGTTGCACCATCCCTAGTGGATGGGGTGAAAGGATGTGAGGCACTAATCATGATCATTTTTGGAGTACGCTGTTGAGCAATCAGTCAATGAAGGCAAATGACAACCAACACATTTTGGCAGTTGCTTTTCCACTGGAATTTTATGTTAGTGGTAGTTTTAATCCTGTCTTCCACCTAATCAAGGACTAAGCGCAAACCCTCCTCCAGGGCGAACTGGTCCAAGCTTAGTTCCTACACCGAATAATAATGCACGGACAATATCAGGAACGCACCTTTAGAAGATCAAAAACCTTTTCACAAATGTACTTTTGTTGGATATTTGCACCCCGCTGCTGCAACTTGTCAGGATGAACAAAAAGAGTAGCTTTACGGTAAGCTTTCTTTACCGCACTAGTTGAAGTGATATCTGTAAGAGGTATTGGCTGCCAACCGCTGTCAGGTCCAAGGATCTGCCAGTACAAACATCCAGTTAAATTGTACAGATAGAAGTGATCGAGTTAATGGCAATTGAAGTAACCTTGGACTTTAATTCTCAATATCAAATCTATATATAGAAATTGAACAAAAAGAGTCAATTATCACTGCAATATGGCATTCCTAGCTTTATCAATGCACCATATAGGATTTGTACAACACAGAATAATTTGTGTGTCTCTTCGTCTATTCCTCTTATATTTCCTAGTTATGATTTTTTTTTCCCGGCTTGTTGGTTATGATGTCATCTCCAATCGATGCTGTTGATGTCCAAGGAAGGGAGTTTTAACTTTTCCATCTCATCGGCATTCTCCAACGAAAAAAAAGTATTTACTTGAATAGGAAAAGGTTTTGTATATCTATTAGAATATGGATTTATTAACGGCAGGCAGATGCCCAGTCAATAAGTCCACAAGATCCAAAGTTATGCCATCCTATAAAAAAGTCAAGATTATAGAAGTACAAAGCATAGAGATATGAATTTCTTATAAAACATAAGTACAAGGCTCACACATACATATTGTAGTGTCGAAAGCAGTGCTCTCAGGTTCCCTTCCTTCCCGCTTGACCACCTTTTGACATCAGCATCAAGTGACACTGCTAATCGCTGTCACAAAAATGTTCAGATAGTAAGACAGAGACTCCAGGTGTTGTCCTGGGCTGTAAATGCACGAACTTCTTTAACTAATAGAACTGATCGTACATTTCTCTCTGCTTGCTCCTTCTGTGCAAGAAGATCCCGCATATTCTTCTCTGCAAGAGCTTTTGCCTGAAGGAAACCAGAAAATGTATGAACCAAGCTTGTTACATGCTAGAGCACCTGTATATGTAAACCTAAGCAAAGATGGGACGCATACCACACGTTCTGCTACTCTTTCATGCCTCTCAGACCTTACTTTACACCCCTGAGTTGATTCATCATTAGTTCCATCAAATCCCTCAGTGGAGTGGGGAGCTTCATTAAACAAATATAAATTGCTCAGAAATCGCCCATCAGCAAGTACATTTTAATCCTCATTTTGATTAATAAGTAAAGATATATCAAATGCTCTAAAAGGGTGATGGGGCAAGGGGGCAAGCACTCACAGTATGACACATCACCATGACTTGAAGAGTTAGGGTATTTCGTATTGCTGGTAGAACTCGAGCCTTTTTGCTGTGGATCCTGCAGGAATTTCAGTTAACTATTAATTTTCCATGCAACAAGCCATTGGAAAAGCTTCATGGGAAAGGTCAAGTGAGAAACATGTTTAACAGAGAAACGTAAATGTGGTGAAAAGCTCTGCCTCCTTCCTTTATCTTTTAATGCACCAGACAGTTTCTCATCAAAGTACTTTTCAGCCTGGTGTCTTGCCTTGAAGGCAGCCTTCGTGAACATTGCTGTTTCTAGGGCACGTACTCGAGCCTCTACAGTTGCTCTCACTACAGCAGCACGTTCAGCTTTAAGTCTGGTTTTGATAGCACCTTTCTCAGCTGACGACTTTTCATTAGCCGCAGAAGTCTTTGCTAACTTTTCTCGTGCCTCTGCTGTCACCTTTTGACGAGCTTCAGCAGCAGCCCTTTCAGCCCTCTCTCTAGCCTCAGCAAATGCCCTTTCACGAGCCTCGTGGATGGCTCTTTCAACAACCATCTTCTCTCTTTCTCTTTCCCTCTCTTGCACTTCATCTATGTTTTTAAAGTGTTCCTCTTCCGTTTCCACATCCTTTTTCTCAGTAGTATTGCTTTCCTTCTCTTCCATTGTCAGGGTCGATTGATGAGTCCCATTTTTTTCTGTGATCTGGGCTTTTTTGATCTCTTGCGCTGTTTCCAGGCTATTTCCTTCCCCTTGGAACATGCTGGGAAGCTGAACTGCTTTCATCTTGTTCCCATCATCAACCCATCTCTCCTCATGAGAAGAGGTAGAATTATTTCCATCTTCTTCGGGATCTGCTTTCACCTTGTTCCCATAAACCCTTTTTTCCTTGTGAGAAGACCTCGTACAATTCCCATCTTCTTCCTGATATCCAGCAAATTCAACTTCCTTGACAGTCATATTCCCCAGTTCAGGAGCCAATTCCTCAATGTTCCCTGCAAGATTGAAGGCTATTTTGTGTTCTTCTTCATGTTGGTAGTTTTGCTTTTGCCCACTCATGTCAGTTTTAACAAAGTTTACCCTTTCTGAGTCAAAAACAACTGTATCTATCACATCTTCCATTTGCTGCTTTGTCTCAGCTTGTCTGCAGGCATCTCGAGTAAAACCAACTGTTTCAAGTATCTCCTTATCTTCCATGTCATTTTTCTCTTTAACTGCTGCTAAATCTTTCCCACTCTCTTTGTGTTCAATGAAAGATGTATTTACTTCCATTGTACTTCCATTTTCTTCATGTGCAGGTGCCTCTAAAGTTATTTCCATATCCTTATCATTGTCTTTTTGTCTGCTGGCTTCATGATTTTTGCTTAGCTTCTCACTTCCATCCTGCTTAAATGCATCATCAACCGTCTCAAGATTGTCCTCATCACAAATGGATTCTTCGGTCATTATTACCTCAATTTCAACTTTAACACCTTCTGCCTTTTTTACATTCTCCTCCAGCTTAATGGAATCCTTATTTATTTCAATTCTACTTCCATTCTCATCATGTGCAGGTAACTCAAACGTTACATCCACATTTCTATCATTTTCAATATGTCTACTCACTTTTTGATTTTCATTTAGGTCTTTACTTTCATCCTGCTTATATTGATCATCAGCAGTGTCAAGATTGTTCTCCTTGCAACTAAGAGCTTCTTGGGCCACTTTCAATCTTTTCCCATCTGCTGCACTCTGATCATCGTCTGTTTGTATCTTCTCAGCTTCTATCCATTTGCAAGTCCCCTTTAGTCTAGTGTCTTTATCTTCAATCCAATAAACAATCCCTTTATGTAACTTCTCATTTTCTCCAGCCTCTTGCAGCTTCTTATTTCCTTCCAAATCACCATTCACTTCAAGACTCTTCCCATTTTCTTTCTCATTGTGGATGTCATTAAAGCTCGTCTCAATTACTAATTTCTCATGAACTTTGTCTAGCCTCTTTTCAGTGTCTTTCCCCCAGTGGGCATATTCTTGTTCCTTCTGAATGTCTTCCTCCTCACAATCCTCTTTTCCTTGTTTTCCCTTTTCAACCCACTCCCGAGGCTTCATCTGCCTCTTCATGTTCTCATTTTCCTCAAACTCTCGAGTCTCAATATTTTCCTCATGATTTATTACTTCCTCGAGAATTTTTAGTTTCTCTCCACGCTTTTCCTGTACATGGGATGCTTTAACTTTCATCTCAGATTCTTCCTGCTCGAGAACAACTCTTAATATCTTCTCATTTTCTTCCTGATCATGAACCTGTTGACCTAATTCTAATTGGTCCTTCTGAAAGCCTTCTTTCTTTGTGCTGTCTGCCTGTTTAAACTCTAACATTACTTCTTCATGTTTACCTGTGGTAACAGGTTCATAAAACTGTTCTTCTAAAGCTGCTTCAGTTCCCAAAGGTGACTTCCTGATCCCAAAGTCTACTGTGCGGCCCCTTCGTATCATATTTTGCTCCCCCATACCTGCAAAAGCTTGCTCTGGAGCATACTCCATCTCATACATCTCTGAATCCTTCTTCTCTTTATACCTCTTTGTCTTGTCTGTAGCTTTACCCTCCCTTCTCAGCTCAGCTTTGAGGTCATAATTAGAACTCAAATTGGCATGATTTCGAAGGCCGGCCTTCTTTCTTGCCATTGATTCTTTTGCAAATGCCATCTTTTCTCGTGCCTCCTTTATTGCTTTCCTCAAAGCAACCACAGAGGCGACGGCAAATGTGTTTGAATCTATGTCCTCATCAGAGTATGTTGGTGAAGAGACATGTCCAGTACGTTCAAAAAGAACTCCAGGAGCCCCAAACTTTGGAGCCATCAATTTCTCAGAATCACCCTTGCTACCACAAGAATTGGACAGTGGGCTTGAAGATGGTGAAACTTTCAAAAAATGTCCATGGTCGTATTCACACGCACCAAATGACATATCAATTGAATTGGACCCACACATATCATATTTATTTTGAAGTGCAACGCCAACTTCACAGTTCTGTTCGCTAGCACCATAAGCAGGAAGATCTGTCACAATTTTTGTGGGATGCACACTATCTATTAGCCCATAGGTTAAATCATTCTTCAGATAAGCATCATTTACGGCAGAAGGTACCGGCTTTTGGCCTTCATTCATCTGCAAGGTAGTCATTTCATTGATTATGCACGTATAACCAGGAGCACCATGAAGCCGAGCCTCTTGGGTTGTCCTATTTATTCCATTTTTGCCTCCTTGTCTGATTTTAATGCGTGACTTGCTGAGCTTCTCCACAGCATCAAACGAATGATAAGATGCTTCATGTGAATACATCTGCTTTCTTTCTTGACGATCAGAAGGATCTGCCCCTTCAAAAGGGGCTCTTTCAGCTGGATTCCTACATAATAAAAATAGATATGACAATAACATAAGCTCAATGCTCAACATCTAAAAGTTCAACTGATTTTAAAGAAAACTGTTTAATTCCTTTGAATGTCAAGGCCCAGGGCTATGCCTAGTTCTCATCAATAAAATTCTTATATACTGATCCAAAAAACTGTCATGGCAGACGTGAAGGGAAAATACCATAAAATAAGAGGCAAAACCCAAAAAAGAGGCAGGCAGAAAAGGCTACGGAACGGGTCACTATAAGATATGTGCAGAAATTTACGACAAACACCGAACAAAATAAGTTCTTATATGCATCCAATTAATATAGATCTCTTCACGGGAAGAAATATTGAAATAAAGGGTTATATCAAACAAAAGTCCAGCATTAAAATAAAATAAAAAAATAAACACCAGACAATATCAACAGACCGGCACTCCCAAAAAGCCAGATACGGCATCCATGAGATTTTCTGAGAAGAACTACATCCATGATGGGTTGGTTCCAAAACAAGGGAGGCTCTCTCAGAATTACGAGTAGTATAACATATGCCATAAAAGAAACTGAATTTTCCTCTTTCAGATTCCTCCTAAACAATTACAAACTAATAAATTTCCCTAACATTAATCCAATCCCCAGGCGAACTGTACGAAAAGTTGTTGGAACTCGAATATCTATACGACGAAGTCCCTTCACATTCTCGACTACTTACGAATTACCTACTGGGCCTCGAACGCTTCTTCGTATCTCAAAGACCGAATTCTGTACTTAATTTTGTTAGGTAAATAGTAGATAATAAAATCTAGGATAAAGATTTTGAACTTCTAAAACCGACATCAATTCGAGCATAATAGTAACACAAAAAAGTAAGTTTTCTAACTTGTGCGTTACAAGATTTGCAGAGCTTATTTTCTCAGAACTTCCATTTCAGAGAATAACTCAGCAACCAAAGAGAGCTTGAGTTCCATACACAGACAAAAATACCGTCAACTAAAAGGCGAAGAGCGGGTTTATACCGCTCTTTATCAGAAAAGCCATTCCTTGTCTTTGGCTCAGAAATAAGCTCCTCAAATGATAGGGAAAAATCTGATTCCCCAAAGGAACCGAAAACCTTGGAGTAATCGAGTTTTGAACTCCGAACATCCACCGACACGTTGCTGTCATTCAGCGCAGGAACGTCAAGAAATGGAATCGAAGAAACTCGCGAGGCTTCGGGGCAAGTGAATATCTCACCGTAGTCTAGAACTCGGGACGATAAATTTGTAGCCCCAAACTGTGAGGTCGGAGCAGAGAAAGCGCCGTCGTACACAGTTTTTGAGCCAACTCTGTGGGCATTGGAGAGTTTAGTGGAGAATTTAGTGGAGGAGGCTTGGTAGTCCATTATCAGGGTCCACGTACCTAAAGGTTTACGCACCCTGCTCCTCTTCCTCTTCTCTGTGTTCTTTCACTGCAGAAATTTATCTGCAGAATTAGACACGAAGAAAGAATGCCGAGAAAAGTGTGAAAGAAAGCGAGGGGAAAGAGAACACCTACGTAACAGGTTTGAAAATAAAATAACGAGAGAAAATTTATTTAGAAGCTTTTTTTAACGTATCTACCGAATTATGAAGTTTTTTAAATTAACGAGATACCAAAAAATATTGGTATTTTAAGATATGTAAGTTTAACATATTCTTTTTAAAAAGGAGTGAAGTATATTATTAAAAAGTTAATTTTTTATAAAATTTTCATATTTATTTATTTTTTAAAAATAAAATAAGTGAAATTTATATATTTTAAAATTATAAATATTATTTATTTTATTTTATTAATTTATAATAAAAATAATTTTATATAACATCACGACAAAAAGATTTCGATTCTTTCTAACCATATAGTGACAAATTCAGTTGGATAATGGTTATTATCATTTGGTGTTTGGCTCCATCGATTAAACTAATTACATTTTGAAGCATTTGTCGGTTCAAAAGCACAATTATGGAGGAACAGCATCGCATCAACAAAGGATCGTGCCCTGGGCCCGTGGCTTTTTGTTTTCTCGAACTACTCTTCCATTAAAACTGACGTCACATTCATATTATTACCAACTTTCCACCCACCATTATCGATTCCTCATGTCTAATCCATTATTCGTATTTAAAATTGTATAATTAAAAATAATATACCATTTTATAAATACATATATCCGTATCATATTAAGTCACAGAATCTTCCCCCCCCCCCCGGCCAAAATATTTTCCCGGTAAGTAAATGCATGGTTGACTAGAATGGGCTGAAGGTAAAATTTTTAGAATAAAGTAATGATATATATATGTATGTCGGTAGGTAAGCATTACATAATTATTTTTAAAAAAATAAAATTTATTATAAATAAGTTAATTTTTTTTTATGTAAATCTCACATTTATTCTTTTTTTTTTTAAAAAAAAATTGTGTAACACTTGCGTAATTCACAACTAAAAATATTATTTTTTTAAGATGATATATACAAGTCTCAAATATTTAAATCATGTACATATTTTTTTTTATAAAGAAGTGAACTCTACTATGAAAAATTCACTCTTTTTAATGTGGTCCTTTTCTTTTTAATAGAAGTCTTGCAAGAGTTTTGTACATTTGAGAATTGGATATATCATTATTCAAGTTTTACTTTGCAGCTCGTTCTCGTCAGCCGTCAACCGAGAGTAAAGAAAGTAACGTCTCGTTTAGATAGTAAGATTATATGATATATGAATAGTAATGAAATTATTTGAATTATTATATTTTATGAGATTTTGAAAAATAATAGAGAAAAATTGTATAAAAATATTATTAAAATATTATTTTTTTAATATTATTTTTGCTTTATGATTTATAAAAAATGAATGATTTTTTGTATTTTGTTTAAAAGTTTAAAAATTTTGTAATAATTAAGTAATGATTAGATAAAAAAGTTAAAAATTTGAAATTAATAAATATTTATATTTTAGTATTACTTAAGAAAGAAGTAAGATAAAAAAATTTTGAAATGAGATGAGATGTGATAAACATCTCTATTTCCGAACAACTCCTAACATATGGAGAATAAAGGTTAGTACTTTGCTGAGAATATTACAAACATTATCTCAATGATCATAGCTTTTAAGAATTTTAGATTTAAAGCATATATAAATAGATAGAAGAAGACAGATGGTGTCTCTGCGTTCGTCTTCGATGCTTCTATCAATTCATCAGTCCTTAGAGAGAGAGCTTAGATTGCCAATAATGCTTATATACTTTGAACTAAATATATTTATATTTGTGAATGTGTGTGTATATATATAGTGCAGAGGAAAAAAAAGAGAGGAGAAAATATGTGTTTAAAACCATATGAAGCCTATTTTGTATAAATATTAAAGAGAAAAATAAAGTAGCTAGCCTCTAGATAGGAAAACTAATTTCACTGTATATTGACCAGTGTATGCCTAATCCAAACGATCAAATTTTTACCGAGAGAAAGTTTTAAATAGACAAGTCTCATATAAGTTCTTATAGATCCCATATTAAAAAAGTGTAAAAAAAAAACTATTCTTTATTAATGAGATCCACTTTTTTATAAATGTCTTGTACGGGACTTCTCTATTTTAGACTTTGTACTTAACATTACTCTTTTATTGAATATTGTTTCATTCTCTATTTTTTTGTGTTTTTCTCTTGAGAACACCAAATGAAGTGTGTGTGTGTGTATATTGAGAAATATTTCACCCACATAAGGATCTTATGAAAGTAAATTCATAAAATAATATTGTTTGACGTGGTACGCCGTATTATAAAATTTTACATTTTTTATTATAAAATAGATTTAGCGTATCATATTAAGTCACATCAGTTTGTAAATTTGTTTTTATAAAATTCTTTTGTTGCTCATATGTATTAAAGCAAAATATTTCTAGTTATCTATGTATACTTGAAACAAAACATATTGGTGGCATTAGTAATGTTATTTGAAGGTGTTTACACCATATACCATTCACATAATATAATTTGGTTTGTAAGATTTAGATTTTAAAATTTCTATTCAAAATTAACTTATATCACATGAATGGTGTTAGGTGTAAAAGTTTTGAAATAAATTTATTGTTGATGACGTTAGTACTTGAGCATGTTTTCCAAGTCCTCGACCATGATCGGACTTAGAATTTATGGTTTTTCAAAATCTCAACTTCATTCATTTATCTAACAAATAGAAAAGAAATATCTTTAGCTATAAAAGCTCATTCTTTCTCATTCTTTCATACTCTCCATAACCAATAAATTAAAAAAGGAATACTGAGAAAAAAAAAAGAAAAAAAAAAGGAAAACTCATCTTCAGGCGAGTTAATGCATCTTGTGCACCAATCTATCTACGTGTACCGTTTATTTAAACGGTGCATTTTAATTTGAGTGGGAATGAATTTTAGACGAATGGGAAGCCAAAACGCCCATTTGAATGGGAGTAATTCTGTCGTTTCCTCTCTCTCTCCATTCTCTTCTCCACTCCCATCGTTCCTTCTCCCTCTCATTCTCTGCAATTTCCTCTCCTCTTCTGTCAATACTCGTGGTCTCCTCTCCCAATTTTTATCTAGAGACGGAGCATTCCATGAGGCTTTTGGATGAGAATCTAGAAGAGAGGTAGTCCTCGATGTTGGGTTTGACCATGAACTTACAACATGGGTGAGCGAAGGTGTCTATTCCAAGTGGCACAGAGAGAGAGAGAGAGAGAGAGAGAGAGAGAGAGAGTACTATGAAGGCAAAACCGATACTTAAGGAGAGTTAACATGGAGAGCGAGAGCCTTACCTTGTAGTCTCGGCAGTGGTGGCTGTCGTGAGACGTGGAGGTTGATTTTGGTGGCTTACAGTCATGTGGGTGTGGGGCAACACTAGAGATGGTGAAAGTGGCAGTTTGTAGAGTTCTGCTTGCTCCGTTAAGGTTGCTTAAAATAGAGGCTTGTTGAGTTTTTTTGTATAGGTGATTGTGTAAAATAGTGGCTCATTTTGTATAAATATTAAAGAGAAAAATAAAGTAGCTAGCCTCCAAATAGGAAAATTAATTTCACTATATATTGACGAGTGTATGCCTAATCCAAACGGTCAAGTTTTTATCGAGAAAAGGTTCCAAATAGATATGTCTCATGTAAGTCCTTACAGATCCCACATTAAAAAAGTGTAAAAAGACACTATTCTTTATAAGTGGAATCCACTTTTAAATAGTGGCTCATTTTGTATAAATATTAAAGAGAAAAATAAAATAGCTAGCCTCCAAATAGGAAAACTAATTTCACTATATATTGACGAGTGTATGCCTAATCCAAACGGTCAAATTTTTATCGAGAAAAAGTTCCAAATAAATAAGTCTCATATAAGTCCTTACAGATCCCACGTTAAAAAAGTGTAAAAAAACACTATTCTTTATAAGTGGAATCCACTTTTTTACAAATGTTTTGTATAGGGCATCTCTATTTGAGACATTTTACTTAATATTATTCTTTTATTAAATATTGTTTCATTCTCTATTTTTTTGTGTTTTTCTCTTGAGAACACCGAATGAAGTGTGTGTATGTGTATATATATATATATATATATATAGAGAGAGAGAGAGAGAGAGAGAGAGAGAGAGAGAAATATTTCATCCACATAAGGATCTCATGAAAGTAAATTTATAAACTAATATTGTTTGGTGTGGTACACCGTATTATAAAATTTTAAATTTTTTATTGTAAAATAGATTCAGTGTACTATATCAAGACACATCAGTTTGTATATTTATTTTTATATAATTCATTTGGAGATACAGCACTTCACTTATGTATTAAAGCAAAATATTTCAAGTTATCAATGTATACTTGAAACAAAACATATTGGTGGCATTAGTAATGTTATTTGAAGGTGTTTACGCCACACTCATTTTGTATTAATATTAAAGAGAAAAATAAAGTAGCTAGCCTCCAAATAGGAAAACTAATTTCACTGTATAGTGACCAGCGCACGCCTAATCCAAACAGTTAAGTTTTTACTGAGAGAAAGTTTCAAATAGACAAATCTCATGTAAGTCCTTACAGATTCTACATTAAAAAAGTGTAAAAAAACTATTCTTTATAAGTGGGATCCACTTTTTTACAAAATGTTTTATATGAGACTTCTTTATTTGAAACTTTGTACTTAATATTATTCTTTTATTAAATATTGTTTCGTTATCTATTTTTTTGTGTTTTTCTCTTGACAACACCAATCGAAGTGTGTGTGTACATATATATATATATATATATATATAGAGAGAGAGAGAGAGAGAGAGAGAGAGAGAGAGATTTCATCCAAATAAAATTTCAAATTTTTTCATTGTAAAATAGATTCAACGTACCATATCAATAAACATCAGTTTGTAAATTTTTTTTTATAAAATTTCTTTATAGATATAGCACTTCACGTATGTATTAAAGCAAAATATTTCTAGTTATCTATGTATACTTGAAACAAAACATATTGGTGGCATTAGTAATGTTATTTGAATGTGTTTACACCATCCACAAGATATAGTTTGGTTTGTAAGAATGAGATTTTAAAATTTCTATTCAAAATTAACTTATATGACGTGAATGGTGTTAGGTGTAAAAATTTTGAAATAGATTTATTGTAGATGACGTTAGTACTTGAGCATGTTTTGCAAGTCCTCGAACATGATCGGACTTAGAATTTATGGTTTTTCAAAAGCCAAACTTCATTCATTTATCTACCAAATAGAAAAGAAATATCTTCAGCTACAAAAGCCCATTATTTCATATTTTGCATAACAATTAAACTAAATAAGGAACACCGAGAAAACAGAAAGATAATAAAAAAGGAAAACTCTATCTTCAGGCGAGTTAGTGCATCGATGCGCACCAATCTATCTGTGTGTACCATTTATTTAAATGGTATGTTTTAATTTAAGTATGAACAAATTTTAGAGGGCTGGGAAGCCGAAACGCCCATTTGAATAGAAGCACTTCCGTCATTTCCCCTCTCTCAAGTCTCCTCCATTCTCTTCTCCACTCCTGTCATTCATTCTCTTCCTCCATTCTCTATAATTTCTTCTCCCCTCCCGTCGATACTCGTGGTCTCCTCTCCCAATTTTTATCTACATGCAGAGCTTTTTGTGAGGAAATTCGATAGAAAAATCTAGAATGGAGGTAGTCTTCGATGTTGGGTTCGACCATGAACCTATAGCGCGGGTGAGCGAAGGTGTTAGTTCCAGGTGGTATAGAGAGAGAGAGAGAGAGAGAGAGAGAGAGAGAGAGAGAGAGTACCATGGGGCAAAACAAGAAAAGTTAACAAAAAATTTTTTTGTAAAAACAAGAAAAGTTTAAGGAAAAATAAGAAATGTTACTTTAGCAGTTAGATAGCTACTTATTATAATATAATATATATATATATAAATTGAGAAATATTTCAACCATATAAGGATTTCACGAAAGTCAATTCATAAACTAATATTGTATGGTGTGGTACGCCGTATTATAAAATTCTAAAATTTTTTAATGTAAAATAGATTTAGCGTACCATATCAAGTCATATCAGTTTGTAAATTTATTTTTATACAATTCATTTGTAGATATAGCACTTTTCATATGTATTAAAGCAAAATATTTCTAGTTATCTGTGTATACTTGAAACAAAACAAATTAGTGGCATTGGTAATGTTATTTGTAGGTGTTTATGCGGCACTCATTTTGTATAAATATTAAAGAGAAAAATAAAGTAGCTAGCCTCTAAATAGGAAAACTAATTTCATTGTATATTGACCAGTGCACGCCAAATCCAAACAGACAAGTTTTTATCGAGAGAAAGTTTCAAATAGACAAGTCTCATGTAAGTCCTTACTGATTCCACGTTAAAAAAGCGTAAATAAAACTATTCTTTATAAGTGTGATCCACTTTTTAACAAACATTTTATATGAGGCTTCACTATTTGAGACTTTGTACTTAATATTATTCTTTTATTAAATATTGTTTCATTATCTATTTTTTTATGTTTTTCTCTTGACAACACCAATCAAAGTGTGTGTGTACATATATATATATAGATAAAGAGAGAGAAATATTTCATCCACATAAAATTTTAAATTTTTTCATTGTAAAATAGATTCAATATACCATATCAAGAAACATCAGTTTGTAAATTTGTTTTTATAAAATTCCTTTGTAGATATAGCACTTCACGTATGTATTAAAGCAAAATATTTCTAGTTATCTATGTATACTTGAAACAAAACATATTGGTGGAATTACTAATGTTATTTGAAGGTGTTTACACCATCCACCAACCACAAGATATAATTTGGTTTGTAAGAATGATATTTTAAAATTTCTATTCAAAATTAACTTATTTCACGTGAATGCTGTTAGGTGTAAAAATTATGAAATAGATTTATTGTTGATGACGTTAGTACTTGAGCATGTTTTGCAAGTCCTGGACCATGATCGGACTTAGAATTTATGGTTTTTCAAAAGCCAAACTTCATTCATTTATCTACCAAACAAAAAAGAAATATCTTCAGCTATAAAAGCCCATTATTTTGTACTTTGCATAACAATTAAACTAAATAAGGAACACAAAGAAAAGAGAAAGAAAATAAAAAAGGAAAACACTATCTTTAGGCGAGTTAGTGCATCGATGCGCACCAATCTATTTGAGTGTACCATTTATTTAAACGGTGCATTTTAATTTGAACATGAACGAATATTAGAGGAATGGGAAGCCGAAATACACATTTGAATAGGAGCACTTCCGTCGTTCCCCCTCTCTCCATTCTCCCACATTCTCTTCTCCACTCTTGTCATTCATTCTCCCTCTCCATTCTCTATAATTTCTTCTCCTCTGCCGTCGATACTCGTGGTCTCCTCTTCTAATTTTTATCTACATGCAGAGCTTTCTGTGAGGGCCTTCGATGGAAAAATCCAGAATTGAGGTCATCTTTGATGTTGGGTTTGACCATGAACCTATAGCGCGGGTGAGCAAAGGTGTCAGTTCCAAGTGGCAGAGACAGAGAGAGAGAGTACCATGTGGGCAAAACAAGAAAAGTCAACGGAAAAAACAAAAGAAAAATTTGGAAAAATAAGAAAAGTTAACGAAAAATTAAGAAAAGTTACTTTAGCAGTTCGATAGCCACTTATTATAATATAATAGATATATAAATTGAGAAATATTTCAACCATATAAGGATCTCACGAAAGTAAATTCATAAACTAATATTGTATGGCGTGGTACACCATATTATAAAATTCTAAATTTTTTTAATGTAAAATAGATTCAGCGTATCGTATCACGTTACATCAGTTTGTAAATTTATTTTTATACAATTCCTTTGTAGATATCGCATATTTCATATTTATTAAAGCAAAATATTTCTAGTTATCTATGTATACTTGAAACAAAACATATTAGTGGCATTAGTGATGTTATTTGTAGGTGTTTACCTTGTGCTCATTTTGTATAAATATTAAAGAGAAAAGTAGCTAGCCTCCAAATAGGAAAAATAATTTCATAGTATATTGACCAGTACATGCCTAATCCAAACATTCAAGTTTTTACAGAGAGAAAGTTTCAAATAGACAAGTTTCATTTAAGTGGTTATAAATTCCACATTAAAAAAGTGTAAAAAAACTATTCTTTATAAGTGAGATCCACTTTTTTACAAATGTTTTTTATTCGGCTTCACTATTTGAGACTTTATACTTAATATTATTCTTTTATTAAATATTGTTTCGTTATTGATTTTTTTGTGTTTTTCTCTTGACAACACCAATCGAAATGTGTGTGTGTACATATATATATATAGATAGATAAAGAGAGAGAAGTATTTTATCCACAAAATTTTAAATTTTTTCACTGTAAAATAGATTCAACATACCATACAAGAAACATCAGTTCGTAATTTTGTTTTTATAAAATTTCTTTGTAGATATAGCACTTCACGTATGTATTAAAGCAAAATATTTCTAGTTATCTATGTATACTTGAAACAAAATATATTAGTGGCATTAGTAATGTTATTTGTAGGTGTTTACGCCACGCTTATTTTGTATAAATATTAAAGAGAAAAATAAAGTACCTAGCCTCCAAATAGGAAAACTAATTTCACTGTATATTGACCAATGAACGCCTAATCCAAACATTCCAGTTTTTACCGAGATAAAGTTTCAAATTGATAAGTCTCATGTAAGTCTTTACAGATTCCACATTGAATAAGTGTAAAAAAAACCTATTCTTTATATGTGGGATCCACTTTTTTACAAATGTTTTATATGGGGCTTCACTATTTGAGACTTTGTACTTAATAATATTCTTTTATTAAATATTGTTTCGTTATCTATTTTTCTGTGTTTTTCTATTTACAACACCAATTGAAATGTGTGTGTACATATATATATACAAAGAGAGTGAGAGAGATAAGTATTTTATCCACATAAAATTTTAAATTTTTTCATCGTAAAATAGATTCAACATACTATATCAAAAAACATCAGTTTGTAAATTTGTTTTTGTAAAATTCCTTTGTAGATATAGCACTTCATGTATGTATTAAAGCAAAATATTTCTAGTTGTCTATGTATACTTGAAACAAAACATATTGGCGGCATTAGTTGTAACAGCCCGCTAAAATTATCAGTTTTGGATTATTTCCCGACAGCAATCACATCTATCTCGTCTTTACCCTCATCTGGAATCACGCGTATAGATTATCTTTTCCGTAAATCACGTAATTTGTTCTTCACCGACAGCTGTAAAATCATGAGTCTTCCAAGACCACGCCTAGCCTTTCTCAAGCCCAAACTACCACTTTATGTGGTGGACAGCCACCGTACGCCGCCACGTACGTTCCTCCGACGCATGTTCGTGACGAACAACGAGCGACGCACGGGTTATCCCGTCGATGGTATAACCTTCTATCTCTAGTTATTTTACGTTTAAAATAGTTAGTTGGTTGGTTTGTGGATTGTGTAGTTGTATTTGTGGAATTCGTTGCGTAGTTGTGAAGCGAAGTGTGGTTGTGAAGTGTTGCGTTTGATTGTGTATTTTGTGGACTGTGCTGTGAAGTATAGGCGTGAGATGGATGCCGTAGATGTGATACGGCGGGTTGTGTGAAGAGAATACGCGTGTAGCGTATTCTGTGTAATGCAGCGACGCGCCGCGCGACGTGCACTGTAGTGATGTGTGTCGTAGAAGGAAGGGAGTACGCATGTAGTGTACTCCGTGTTGTATGGCGATGCATCGTGTGATGTGCATCGTGTTGATGAGAGTTGTAGCGAAGGAAGTACGCGTAGCGCGTACTCCGTGTCGCGTAGCGATGCACCGTGAGACGTGTATCGCAGTGATGGGTATTGTAGTGTGGATGGAAGAGAGTTCACGTGAGTGTACTCTGTATTAAGTCGTGATACATCGGATGGCGTGTCACGAAGGGTTGAATGGCGTAGCAGAGAAGTGTGGAGCGTATGGTGTAATGTTGGGAAACTGTATGACAGTGTCCCGAAGCAGTGATGATATGGATTATAGTCCGGGATGACTGGTGTCATCTTGTGGTTGACTATGGCTAAGAGTATATGGATTGAGAAATGAGTTGTTTGTTTGGTTGTTATTGATAATTTTAATGAACTTGTTTTAGTGCAAAGGCTTTCTGAAGTCAATTTATCTCTTCCGAGTATAGTGAAACCTCAAGTTGGCCGTGGTGTTGCAAGTGCTTACAATATGGCAATTGAGTTCAGAAGTGAAAATCTTAAGGACTCGAGTGTTCCTCTTCCAGCTGTTGTGCAGTTCCTCGTGTCTCGCGCTCTATTCTCATAGAACGCGACGATCGAGGTAAGTTAGCCTCTAACTTACTATCAGTTTATTGTGTATGTGTGATGGGTAAGAGAACTACAATTTATGTATGTATGTTATCGTATATGCCATGTCATGCTATGTCATTACATGTTTATCTGTTACGTATGATTTAATCTCTCATGAATAATTATCTGTTAAATAATCTTTTCTGCCATACAATGATGTATGTTATAAGTATGCCATGTTAAGTATGCCATATGATACATGTATGCCATGAAATGTTTATGATTAAATCATATTATGCCATTTACAAGTATACGCCATGTTAGAAAAGTATATGATATTAAATAATATCACATGCATTAAGAAAGATAAGACATGTTATGTTATAATAATGCGTGGGGCCACAACAACTGTGGAGTACGTATTATATTTATGTTATTTATAATGCGTGGGGCCACAACAACTGTGGAGTACGTATTATATTTTATGTTATTTATAATGCGTGGGGCCACAACAACTGTGGAGTACGTATTATATTTTATGTTACTTATAATGCGTGGGGCCACAACAACTGTGGAGTACGTATTATATTTATGTTACTTATAATGCGTGGGGCCACAACAACTGTGGAGTACGTATTATATTTATGTTATGTTATTTATAATGCGTGGGGCCACAACAACTGTGGAGTACGTATTATATTTTATGTTATTTATAATGCGTGGGGCCACAACAACTGTGGAGTACGTATTATATTTTATGTTATTTATAATGCGTGGGGCCACAACAACTGTGGAGTACGTATTATATTTTATGTTATTTATAATGCGTGGGGCCACAACAACTGTGGAGTACGTATTATATTTAATGTTATGTTACTTATAATGCGTGGGGCCACAACAACTGTGGAGTACGTATTATATTTATGTTACTTATAATGCGTGGGGCCACAACAACTGTGGAGTACGTATTATATTTTATGTTACATGAAGTATGGGGCCACAACAACTGTGGAGCATACACTACATGAGACACAGCAATTGTGACATGTAGAATACGTGGGGCCACAACAACTGTGGAGTACGTATTATATTTTATGTTATGTGAATTCATGGGGCCACAACAACTGTGGAGCATGAAGTATGGGGCCACAACAACTGTGGAGCATACACTACATGAGACACAGCAATTGTGACATGTAGAATACGTGGGGCCACAACAACTGTGGAGTACGTATTATGTTTTATGTTACTTGAATACGTGGGGCCACAACAACTGTGGAGTACGTATTAATGCACGTTATTAATCAAGACAATTAAATAAGATTCCAAGTTTATGTTAAGTCAAGTTTCAGATCAAGTTCATGTTATGTTATGCTCACGTACATGTTATGTTCATGTTCATGTTATGTTCCAAGTTCATGTTCACATCATGTTATGTTCACGTTTATGATACGTTCAAGCTCACGTTCATGTTATGTTATGTTCATGTCCATGTTATGTTTCACGTTCATGTTATGTTGATTGTTCATGTTATGTTTTAAGCTTAAGTTCATGCCATGTTAAGTCAAGTTCAGTTCACGCTTAAGTTCTGGTTAAGTCATGCTATATGTCAAGTTATACTATGTTTATGTATGACTATAATTATGCATTTATGCTTTTACTGCCATGCATGCATTTTTAACCTGTGTATAAGTTTTATGTTAACTTACTGAGATTTGTAATCAAATCTCACTGTGGTAGTCCCAACTACCATTCCCCCCGAATGGTAGATCTTGTTACAGGACCCAAAGGAGAATTGGAATCTGACCAACTGAATACGGTCGACTAGGCCACGGTGCGATGTTGATGATGGTATAGTATTTAACTTAGGTTAATACTTGTACTTTTGGAGTTGTATCTCAAGTATTCTTTTGATCACAACCATTTTAGACTAGTGTGGTGATCACGGCTTTTTAGTATGCCTTTATGTATGAATTATGTTTCAAGTATTTGGGATATATTTAGTTGGTGCATAGTATTGCTAAAGAAAAAGATTATCCGCTGCGAATATTGCATAATGTTAGATGCATGTTAGGAACATTGCATCTTATATGTCATGAACGGGGGCAGGTAACCTTGTGTTGCATGTCTCGACGCTTCAAATGTCCGTTCAATCCCAAGCGGAATTTGGGGGCGTCACAGGTGGTATCAGAGCAATACGTCTCTGGGTTGTAAATCCACATGTCCTTAGGAAATGCACCAAATACTAGGCTTGAGATTTTAGTCTTCATTAGGCTTGAATTTCTTCGAGATCATGTGCAGAAAAGCGATATAGTAATAGAGTTCACAAACACACATGATCAGTTAGCAGATATTTTCGCAAAACCTTTACCAGAAGATAGATTATATATGATTAGAAGAGAAATAGGTATGAAGCATGTTACGAATATCTCTTAAAGGATAAAACCAGAGTTCATAAATATAAAGAGATATTTTTTTTAATAAAATGCTTCTACATAAACTTGAGGTTCTTAGCCTCATGTTGGAGACGCTCACTCTCTTCATACAATATCATATCATCCCTATTCATGGGAGCTGGCAAGCGGAATGAAGAATCCAGTAGAGTTTTCAGCTGTTTATTCTGCTGCCGAAGGATTCCTTCCCTGGTGTGAGACTCTTGAACAATTCGTTGAAGTACAACAATTTGTTCTTTAAGCCTTTCAACCTCTTGGTTTTTGGCTTGTACCCGCTGGGAAAAAGCAATTATAGAAGATGAGTAGCGAGTCCCAAGACTCACCAAGTCGTAGACAGCATCGGAGTCTGACTTATTAGCCATACTAGTATTTTCTTGCTGCAGCATGGCACCTATGGCAGCTGCAGAAAGGACAGGAGGTTGAGGTGCTGAATACCTCATGGATGGATCTAGGGAAATGTTAGAAGATTGAGCCATTGAGAAAAGAACTGAAAACTTAAGGCGAGAATGTTGAAGGAATGCAGAGGAGTTATAGAGATGAGAATAAGTTTTGATGCATATTGGATTGAGTTGAAGACTGACTTTATAGAGATAACATAAAGAAGAAGACAAACTAGTTTCTCTTCAAATCTTATTTAGTCAAAAGAAATACAAGATATGCTGGACACGCTTTGTCAAAAGTTTCTTACTAAGCCAGCTAGATTAACAGTAGTTTGTCCCTATTTCTCTAGAAAACGATGAACCTCTGCTGTTATCTGCCGATGTTGACCCTGTATCTGAATCCTTTCTCGTTCCAGCTCTTCTATTCGTGGTTGCAGATCATGAGCATACCAATCTGCAAATTTCTTCAACTCTTGGTTTTCTTGCTGTAGCCTTTTATTTTCTCTATCCTTATTAGCAAGCTTCTGTTGTAACTCAGATATTTGGATGTTAAGATGATCAATCTCACTTACCCTCGCCAGTAACCTCCGAGACATGATCGTAACAGAGGCAGCATATTGACTACTGAGCTTCCATGATTCTGTAATAATCTCAGAATCAGTCCTACTAGAAGAACAGTTCGCTGCTCCTATCGTAGTATTGACGACCTCAGGAGAGAAGATTGATGGTTGATGCGTCAAGGGTTCCTGATTCAAGTCTGGAACATTAGTGGAAGAGTTTTGCCCAGCCATTATTTTGTTATGGAAAAACAAAACACAGGTCAAGAAGCGATGTTTTTTCTTTCCGATGGATGAAGATGATCCTGTTTCTTTATAGAAACTCAAAGCCTTCAATCACGGTTGTCATCAACATCAGGCGTTTGTTCAAATCACTAGCCGTATTAAATTCATAGAGTAGGCCCCGAGACTTTGCAGCACTTGTCGGGTCACGGACGGTTCTTTTTTTTTCAAACTATCTACAGTGTTTTAAGCGTGTTTTATGTTTGTACTTGCGTCGATTTCGAGGACGAAATCTTTTTTTTAGGAGGGGAGGATGTAACAGCCCGCTAGAAATTCAATGGTGGAATTTCTATAGACATTAGAAATCTCGTGAAAACCCCATAAGTTTTTACGAATCGGCTAATCGCATAAGTTCTAGTATGTCAACATAATTAGTTTTATCACTCACTATGGTGCCAGAAATGTGATTTTATTTGTTTGAGGTAGTTAGAAGTGTCAGATTACGTTATAGTTTACGCCACTAGACTCAGTTGAATATTTAGGATTTTTCAGTACTAAGTTTATTATGCACTTTTTCGGAGTGAATAGTAACCTCGATAAGCGTACTAAGTGCAGTGGTTTCAAAATCACAGTGTGAAATGTCCAAATTAGGTTAGAGAAGTTTTATTTGGACACTTGGCAAGATCTTAACCACACATAATGAATAGTATTAGATACTTGGCACAAAGAGAAACCATTAGATGGATTTGTGAAGGAAATCAATGTGTGAGATCATGCCACCTAAGCAAAACAGTTTTTTTTCATCTGATCAACCAAATTGAGTTAGATGAAGAGGGTTTCAACCCTAGTAAAACCCTAAATGGTTGGAATCCTTTTGAAACCCCAAAAACTTGGTTGAAACCGAAACCCTAAACGGTTTCCCCAAACCCTAAAGTTGGCATTCAAACCCTTTTTGATCCAATTTCTAGTATTGTGTTTAATCACTTGATTAAATCACTTTCACATGCTATTAATTTCTCAAATTCCTATTATGACATCTTTATCCAACATTTTAAACCTTAGAAATTTGATTGGGCCAAGAAAAATTGGATTTGGGCTTGATAGCATCTCAAACCCTAACCAAACCCCCTTTAAACCCCAAATTGAAGCCCACTTGGTTGAGGCCCACTAAGGCCCACTAAAGCCCACGAATTTTGGCCACCTTGGCATAGCTTCTTGGAGAAATTTCCTCCCCCACTTGGCAGACCATTCATTGCATCAAGTTGCACTCATTAATATGGAGGAACCCACCCCATCAAGTCCCATGTCTCATAGCCTTTGTAAGTTGTCTTTTGCCCCCCACTATCCTCTACATTATGTCACATGTCTACACCTCCACTCAATGATCATTAAGGTCCAAATATTCTCCCTACAGAAGTCTTGAGTCGTGCAAGACACACTTACTTCACTTTAATCATTTCTTCACCCCGTTCTTAGAGAGAAACCCAAAAGAGCTCTCTCGGGCAGATTTCTGGGTCTTTTTGCGTGGAGTTTTTCGACCCTTTGTAAGTATTTTCACACGATGACTCCTTCATAAAAGTTGTTCCTCTTTGAGTCTAGTTTCCGTAGATGTATTTTTCGTATCATTCCATGGTCATTTGGTCGGTCAAAAGTATTTTTAACCATGGAAAGGTCATTCTGGGCGTGAATCTGGAGAGTGTGTTATGTTTTGGAGTTTTTGACCAAGCTAATGGATATATCTTGGTCCGAAAATTTTATGGAGTGTTCTTAGAATGTGTTTAAGAGTTTTCATTGAGGTTTTGTTGCATGAATAAAGATTTTGATGATAGATTTTATTAGATCTAGAAACATGAAAACTGGAAGTGACAAAACAGTTTTTATTTGGATAAAGTTTGAATATTTTGAGGTTTGATCTTACTCTAAAGGCTTTGATATTTTTATATGATGATCCTAAGTCTCTTATTTTCATGTTAGGATGTTATTTTGGAGATATTTAGTATTAGTTTCAAAGATATGATTTTTCTATGCAAGAGAATTTCGGTTAGGCCTAAGATTTGATGTTTTTAGGTTAGATCCATGTTTTATTGGGTTTTAGCCATGTGATTTTAATTTTGATGGTTGGATATTCTTTAGGACACGTTTTTAAACCATGTGATACTTTATTTCAAAGATCTCACCTTCTTAAGCCATTGATCAAGAGATTTATCAAAGCTAGTTAAGAAAAAGTTTCTGTTTTTGGACTAAGTGTAAAATCAAAAACTCCAAGTGTTATTTTTGTGATTTTGGTGACTTTAGTTTGATGATTTAAAGCATGGTTTATCTGAGGATGATGTTATGAATATGTTAGAAGTAAGATTAGATTTTTTGGAATTCTTGGAGATGTTTTGATTTAAGGACAAAGCTTGTGATTCAAGTGTTTTGATCTTTTTACAAAAAAGTTTGGTGTTGATTATTAGCTTTTTCTAAATGGATGTTTCAAGTATGGTTTTAAACTTAGGATTGGAAGATGTTTGTTGTAAAATTTTGGTTTAAGCATGAGTTTTGAAGTTGGAAGGAATTGTAACAAAAATCAAGAGAAATGGCCTATGGATGTTTCGGCCATAGTGTGTTTTCCATAGTGTTGTTTTGTTTTAAATTTTTTTCTGAGTTGATATTTGAGTTTAGAACAAAATTTACATGAGGAATGTAAATTTTGGAAATTTTTGGAGTTAGGATATGAAATCCTTAAGTTATGGGTAAAATGGTCGTTTTCCCACATGTAGAGGGTAAAATGATAATTTTACTCTAAGATAACTTGTTTCCATGTTTCTAATTGTTAGTAATTAAATTTCTAACTTTTAGAATGACCTTTTACAGTTTCTCGTATATCGCACTTTATTCTCGTAGAACGTGACAATCGAGGTAAGTTAGCCTCTAACTTACTATCAGTTTATTGTGTATGTGTGATGGGTAAGAGAACTACAATTTATGTATGTATGTTATCGTATATGCCATGTCATGCTATGTCATTACATGTTTATCTGCTACGTATGATTTAATCTCTCATGAATAATTATCTGTTACATAATCTTTTCTATCATACAATGATGTATGTTATAAGTATGCCATGTTAAGTATGCCATGAAATGTTATGATTAAATCATATTGTGTCATTTACAAGTATACGCCATGTTAGAAAAGTATATGATATTAATTAATATCTCATGCATTAAGAAAGATAAGACATGTTATGTTACGTATAATACGTGGGGCCACAACAACTGTGGAGTACGTATTATATTTTATGTTACGTGAATACGTGGGGCCACAACAACTGTGGAGTACGTATTATATTTAATGTTACGTATATACGTGGGGCCACAACAACTGTGGAGTACGTATTATATTTTTATGTTACGTGTATACGTGGGGCCACAACAACTGTGGAGTACGTATTATTTTTTATGTTACGTGTATACGTGGGGCCACAACAACTGTGGAGTACGTATTATATTTTATGTTACGTGTATACGTGGGGCCACAACAACTGTGGAGTACGTATTATATTTTATGTTACGTGTATACGTGGGGCCACAACAACTGTGGAGTACGTATTATATTTTATGTTACGTGTATACGTGGGGCCACAACAACTGTGGAGTACGTATTATATTTTATGTTACGTGTATACGTGGGGCCACAACAACTGTGGAGTACGTATTATATTTTATGTTACGTGTATACGTGGGGCCACAACAACTGTGGAGTACGTATTATATTTTATGTTACGTGTATACGTGGGGCCACAACAACTGTGGAGTACGTATTATATTTTATGTTACGTGTATACATGGGGCCACAACAACTGTGGAGCATGAAGTATGGGGCCACAACAACTGTGGAGCATACACTACGTGAGACACAGCAATTGTGACACGTAGAATACGTGGGGCCACAACAACTGTGGAGTACGTATTAAGTCAAGTTTCAGATCAAGTGCATGATAAGTCAAGTTTCAGATCAAGTTCATGTTTTGTTATGTACACGTACATGTTATGTTCATGATCAAGTTATGTTCCAAGTTCATGTTCACATCATGTTAAGTTCACGTTTACAGTATGTCTCAAGTTCACGTTTATGTCATGATATGTTCAAGTTTATGTTATTTTCAAGTTCATATTTATGTTATGCATGTTTACGTTCATGCTACATTTCAAGTCCATGTTATGTTTTAAACTCAAGTTCATGTCATGTTAAGTCAAGTTCAGTTCACGTTTAAGTTCTGGTTATGTCATGTTATATGTCAAGTTATGCTATGCTTATGTACGACTTTACTTATGCATTTATGCTTTTACTGCCATGCATGCATCTTTAACCTGTGTGTGAGTTTTATGTTAACTTACTGAGATTTGTAATCAAATCTCACTGTGGTAGTCCCAACTACCATTCCCCCCGAATGGTAGATCTTGTTACAGGACCCAAAGAAGAATTGGAATCTGACCATCTGAATACGGTCATCTAGGCTACGGTGCGATGTTGATGATGGTATAGTATTTAACTTAGGTTAATGCTTGTACTTTTGGAGTTGTATCTCAAGTATTCTTTTGATCACAACCATTTTGGACTAGTGTAGTGATCACGGCTTTTTAGTATGTTTTTATGTATGAAATATGTTTCAAGTATTTGGGATATTTTTAGTTTGGTGCATAGTATTGCTAAAGAAAAAAAAAAAATATCCGCTGCGAATATTGCATAATGCTAGATGCATGTTAGGAACATTGCATCTTATATGTCATGAACGGGGGCAGGTAACCTTGTGTTGCATGTCTCGACGCTTCAAATGTCCGTTCAATCCCAAGCGGAATTTGGGGGCGTCACATTAGTAATGTTATTCGAAGGTGTTTACACAATCTACAATATATAATTTAGTTTGTAAGAATGAGATTTTAAATTTCTATTCAAAATTAACTTATATCACGTGAATGGTGTTAGGTGTAAAAATTTTGAAATAGATTTATTGTTGATGACGTTAGTACTTCGGCATGTTTTGCAAGTCCTCGACCATGATCGGACTTAGAATTTATGGTTTTTCAAAAGCCAAACTTCATTCATTTATCTTCCAAATAGAAAAGAAATATCTCCAGCTACAAAAGCCCATTATTTCGTACTCTGCATAACAATTAAACTAAATAAGGAACATCGAGAAAACAGAAAGAAAATAAAAAAGGAAAACTCTATCTTCAAGCGAGTTAGTGCTTCGATATGCACCAATCTATCTGCGTGTATCGTTTATTTAAACATTACGTTTTAATTTAAGCATGAAAGAATTTTAGAGGGATGAGAAGCAAAAATGCCCATTTGAATAGGAGCACTTCCGTCATTCCCCCTCTCTCCATTCTCCTCTCTACTCCAGTCATTCTTTCTCCCTCTCCATTCTCTTAAATTTCTTCTCCTCTCCCGTCGATACTCGTGGTCTCCTCTCCCAATTTTTATCTACAGGCGGAGTTTTCTGTGAGGGTCTTCGATGGAAAAATTTGGAATGGAGGTAGTTTTCGATATTGGGTTCGACCAAGAACCTATAGCAGGGATGAGCAAAGGTGTCAGTTCCAGGTGGCAGAGAGAGAGAGTACCATGTGGGCGAAAAGAAACAAGAAAAGTTAACGAAAAAATATGAAAAGTTACTTTAGCGATTAGATAGTCACTTATTATAATATAATTGATATATGTATTGAGAAATATTTCATTCATATAAGGATCTTACGAAAGTAAATTCATAAACTAATATTATATGGTGTGGTACGCCGTATTATAAAATTCTAATTTTTTTAATATAAAATAGATTCAGCGTACCGTATCAAGTCACATCAGTTTGTAAATTTATTTTTATACCATTCATTTGTAGATATAGAACTTTTCATATGTATTAAAGTAAAATATTTCTAGTTATCAATTTATACTTGAAACAAAACATATTAGTGGCATTAGTAATGTTATTTGTAGGTGTTTACGCCGCGCTTATTTTGTATAAATATTAAAGAGAAAAATAAAGTACCTACTCTCTAAATAGGAAAACTAATTTCACTGTATATTGACCAATGAACGCCTAATCCAAACATTCCAGTTTTTACCGAGATAAAGTTTCAAATTGACAAGTCTCATGTAAGTCCTTACAGATTCACATTGAATAAAATGTAAAAAAAAAAAAAAACCTATTCTTTATATGTGGGATCCACTTTTTTACAAATGTTTTATATGGGGCTTCACTATTTGAGACTTTGTACTTAATAATATTCTTTTATTAAATATTGTTTCGTTATCTATTTTTTTGTGTTTTTCTATTTACAACACCAATTGAAATGTGTGTGTACATATATATATACAAAGAGAGTGAGAGAGATAATATTTTATCCACATAAAATTTTAAATTTTTTCATTGTAAAATAGATTCAACATACTATATCAAAAAACATCAGTTTGTAAATTTATTTTTGTAAAATTTCTTTGTAGATATAGCACTTCATGTATGTATTAAAGCAAAATATTTCTAGTTGTCTATGTATACTTCAAACAAAACATATTGGAGGCATTAGTAATGTTATTCGAAGGTGTTTACACCTTCCACCATTAACAAGATATAATTTGGTTTGTTAGAATGAGATTTTAAATTTCTATTCAAAATTAACTTATTTCACGTGAATGCTGTTAGGTGTAAAAATTTTGAAATAGATTTATTGTTGAAGAAGTTAGTACTTAGGCATGTTTTGCAAGTCCTCGACCATGATCGGACTTAGAATTTATGATTTTTAAAACGCCAAACTTCATTTATTTATCTACCAAACAGAAAAGAAATATCTTCAGCTATAAAAGCTCATTCTTTCGTATTCTAAATAACAATTAAAATAAATAAGGAGCACCGAGAAAACAAAAAGAAAATAAAAAAGAAAAACTCTATCTTACGGCGAGTTAGTGTATCGATGCGCACCAATCTATCTGTGTGTATCGTTTATTTAAACGGTACATTTTAATTTGAGCATGAACGAATTTTAGATGGATGGGAAGCCGAAATGCCCATTTGAATATAAGCACTTCCGTCATTCCCCCTCTCTCCATTCTCCTCCATTCTTTTCTCCACTCCTGTCATTCCTTCTCTCTCTCCATTCTCTTAAATTTCTTCTCCTCTCTCGTTGATACTTGTGGTCTCCTCTCCCGATTTTTATCTACAAACGGAGCTTTCTGTGAGGGTCTTAGATAGAAAAATCTGGAATGGAAGTAGTCTTTGATGTTGGGTTCGACCATGAACCTATAGCGCGGGTGAGCAGAGGTGTCGGTTCTAGGTGGCAGAGAGAGAGAGACTACCATGTTGGCGAAACAAGAAAAGTTAACGGCAAAAGTAAAAAAAGTTAATGACAAAAAAAGAAAAGTTAACTGAAAAATAAGTAAAGTTACTTTAGCAGTTACATAGCCACTTATTATAATTAAATAGATATATGAATTGAGAAATATTTCATCCATATAAGCATCTTACGAAAGTAAATTCATAAACTAATATTGTATGGTGTGGTATGTCGTATTATAAACTTCTAATTCTTTTTAATGTAAAATAAATTTAGCATACCTTATCAAGTCACATCAGTTTGTAAATTAATTTTTATACAATTCCTTTGTAGATATAGCACATTTCATATGTATTAAAGCAAAATATTTCTAGTTATCTTTGTATACTTAAAACAAAACATATTGGTGGCATTAGTAATGTTATTCGAAGGTGTTTACACCTTCCACCATCCACAAGATATAATTTAGTTTGTAAGAATGAGATTTTAAAATTTCTCTTCAAAATTAACTTATTTCACGTGAATGTTGTTAGGTGTAAAATTTTTGAAATAGATTTAGTGTTGATGACATTAGTACTTGAGCATGTTTTGCAAGTCCTCAACCATGATTGGACTTAAAATTTATGGTTTTTCAAAAGCCAAACTTCATTCATTTATCTACCAAATAGAAAAGAAATATCTTCAGCTACAAAAGCCTATTCTTTTGTACTCTGCATAACAATTAAACTAAATAAGGAACATCGAGAAAACAGAAAGAAAATAAAAATGGAAAACTCTATATTCAGGCAAGTTAGTGCATCGAAGCGCACCAATCTATCTACATGTACCGTTTATTTAAACAGTACATTTTAATTTGAGCAGGAACGAATTTTAGAGGGATGGGAAGCCAAAATGCCCATTTGAATATGAGCACTTCCGCCGTTCCCCCTCTCTCCATTCTCCTCCATTCTCTTCTTGACTCCTATCATTCCTTTTCCCTCTCCATTCTCTATAATTTCTTGACCTCTACCATCGATACTCGTGGTCTCATCTCCCAATTTTTATCTAGTGGTGGAGCTTTTTATGAGGGTCTTGGATGGAAAAATTTGAAATGGAGGTAGTTTTCGATGTTGAGTTCAATCATGAACCTATAGCGCGGATGAGCGAAGGTGTCGGTTCTAAGTGGTAGAGAGAGAGAGAGAGAGAGAGAGAGAGAGAGAGAGTACCATGAGGGCGAAACAAGAAAAATTAACAGAAAAATAAAAAAAAAAGTTAACAAGAAAAAAAGAAAAGTTAATGGAAAAATAAAAAAAAAAGTTACTGTAGTAGTTAGATAACCACTTATTATAATATAATAGATATATAAATTGAGAAATATTTCATCCATATAAGAATCTCACGAAAGTAAATTCATAAACTAATATTGTTAGACGTGGTATGCCGTACTATAAAATTCTAAATTTTTTTAATCTAAAATTGATTTAGCGTACCATAATAAGTCACATCAGTTTGCAAATTTATTTTTTTACAAGTCCTTTGTAGATATAGCACTTTTCATATGTATTAAAGCAAAATATTTCTAGTTATCTATGTATACTTGAAACAAAACATATTAGTGGTTTTAGTAATGTTATTTGAAGGTGTTTACACCATGCTCATTTTGTATAAATATTAAAGGGAAAAATAAAGTTGCTAACCTCCAAATAGGAAAACTAATTTCACTGTATATTGACCGGTGCCCGCCTAATCCAAACAATCAAGTTTTTACTAAGAGAAAGTTTCAAATAGACAAGTCTCATGTAAGTCCTTACAGATTCCACATTAAAAAAGTGTAAAAAAAAAAACTATTTTTTATAAGTAGGATCCACTTTTTTACAAATTTTTTATATGGGGCTTCACTATTTGAGACTTTGTACTTAATATTATTCTTTTATTAAATATTGTTTTGTTATCTATTTTTTTGTATTTTTCTCTTGACAACACCTATCGAAGTGTGTATGTACACACATATATATATATATATATATATAGAGAGAGAGAGAGAGAGAGAGAGAGAGAAATATTTCATCCACATAAAATTTTAAATTTTTTAATTGTAAAATAGATTCAACGTACCATATCAAGAAACATTAGTTTGTAAATTTATTTTTATAAAATTCCTTTGTAGATATATCACTTCATGTATGTATTAAAGCAAAATATTCCTAGTTATCTATGTATACTTGAAACAAAACATATTGGTGGCATTAGTAATGTAATTTGAAGGTGCTTACACCATCCACCATCCACAAGATATAATTTGGTTTGTAAGAATGTGATTTTAAAATTTCTATTCAAAATTAACTAATATTACGTGAATGGTGTTAGCTATAAAAATTTTGAATTAGATATATTGTTGATGATGTTAGTACTTGGGCATGTTTTGCAAGTCCTCGACCATGATCGGAATTAGAATTTATGGTTTTTCAAAAGTTCAATTTCATTCGTTTATCTACGAAAAAGAAAAGAAATATCTTCTGCGACAAAAGCTCATTCTTTCTCACTCTCCATGACCAATAAACTAAATAAGGAACACTAAGAAAATAGAAATAAAGAAATAAAAAGGAAAACTCTATCTTCAGGGAAGTTAGTACACCAACGCGTACCAATCTATCTACGTTTACCATTTATTTAAACGGTGAGTTTTAATTTGGGCGGGAATGAATTTTTTATGGCAGGGAAGCTGAAACGCCCATTTGAATGGGTCTTCCGTCGCTCCCCTTCTCTCCATTCTCCTCCATTCTCTTCTCCTCTCTCATCGTTCCTTCTCCCTCTCCATTCTCTGCAATTTCTTCTCATCTCCCATCGATCCTTGTGGTCTCCTATCCCAATGTTTTTCTATTAGTGGATTTTTCCATAAGGCTCTTGGATGGAGGATATTGATGGGAGGTAAACCTCAATGTTTGGTTTGACCATGAACCTACAGTGTGGGTGAGCGAATGTGTCTGTTCCAGACGACACAGAGAGAGAGAGTACCATGAGGGTGAAAGAAGAAAAGTTAATGGAAAAATAAAAAAAAGTTAGCAGAAAAATAAGAAAATTAACGAAAAAGCAAGAAAAGTTATTGTAGCAGTTAGATAACCACTAATTATAATAGAATAGATATATAAATTGAGAAATATTTCTTCCATATAAGAATCTCACGAAAGTAAATTCATAAACTAATATTGTTTGACGTGGTACGCCGTATTATAAAATTTTAAATTTTTTTTATTGTAAAATAGATTCAGCGTACCATATCAAGTTACATCAGTTTGTAAATTTATTTTTATACAATTCATTTGTAGATATAGCACTTCTCATATGTATTAAAGCAAAATATTTCTAGTGATCTATATATACTTGAAACAAATCATATTGGTGGCATTAGTAATGTTATTTGAAGGTGTTTACACCATCAACCATTTACACAATATAATTTGGTTTGTAAGATTGATATTTTAAAATTTCTATTCAAAATTAACTTATTTCACATGAATGTTGTTAGGTGTAAAAGTTTTGAAATAGATTTATAGTTGATGACGTTAGTACTTGGGCATGTTTTGCAAGTCCTCGACCATGATCAAACTTAGAATTTATGGTTTTTCGGAAGCCCAACTTCATTCATTTATCTACCAAACAAAAAAGAAATATATTCAGCTATAAAAGCCCATTCTTTCATACTCTCCAAAACCAATAAACTAAATATGGAATACTGAGAAAACAGAAAGGAAATAAAAAAAGGAAAACTCTATCTTTAGACAAGTTAGTGCACCGATGCGCACCAATCTATCTACGTATACCGTTTATTTAAACAGTGTATTTTAATTTGAGCTAGAACGAATTTTAAATGGATGGGAAGCCGAAACACCCATTTGAATGGGAGCACTTCCGTCGTTCCCTCTCTCTCCATTCTCTTCTCCTCTCCTGTCGTTCCTTCTTTCTTTCCATTCTCTGCAATTTCTTCTCCTCTCCCGTCGATACCCATGGTTCCTCTGCCAATTTTTATCTACAGTTGGTGCTTGCCGTGAGGCTCTTGGATAGATGATCTGGAATAGAGGTAGTCCTCGATATTGGGTTTGACCATGAACCTCTAGTGTGGGTGAGTGAAGGTGTCTATTATGTGAGAGTGAGAGAGAGAGAGTACCATGAGGGCAAAATTAATACTTAGAGAGAGTTAATGTGGTGAGCGAGAGGTTTACCTTGTAGTCTCGGTAGTGGTGGCTGCCATGAGAGTTGGTGTGAAGCCGTGTGACGTGGGGGTTGATTTTGGTGGCTTACGATTATGTGGGTGTGGTGCAACAATAGAGATGGTGGAAGTTGGTAGTCTATAAAGTTCTACTTGTTCTATTAAGATTGCTAAAAACAAAGGCTTGTTAATTTTTTTTTTGTCCAGGTGGTTGTGTAAGATAATGGCTCATTTTGTATAAATATCAAAGAGAAAAATAAAGTAGCTAACCTCTAAATAGAAAAAATAATTTCACTATATATTGACGAGTGCATGCCTAATCCAAATGGTCAAGTTTTTACCGAGAGAAAGTTCCAAAGACAAGTCTCATGTACTTAACATTACTCTTTTATAATATTTTTTCATTCTCTATTTTTTTTTCTCTTGAGAACATCGAATGAAGTGTGTGTATATTGAGAAATATTCCATCCACATAAAGATCTCACGAAAGTAAATTCATAAAGTAATATTGTTTGACATGGTATGCTGTATTATAAAATTTTAAATTGTTTTTATTGTAAAATAGATTCAATATACTATATCAAGTCACATTAGTTTGTAAATTTGTTTTTCTATAATTCCTTTATAGATAACACTTCTCATATGTATTAAAGCAAAATATTTCTAGTTATCTATGTATACTTGTAACAAAATATATTGGTGGCATTAGTAATGTTATTTGAAGGTGTTTACACCATCCACTATCCACATGATATAATTTGGTTTGTAAGATTTAGATTTCAAAATTTCTATTGATAGTTAACTTATTTCACGTAAATAATGTTAGGTGTAAAAGTTTTGAAACAGATTTATTGTTGATGACGTTAATATTTGGGCTTGTTTTGCAAGTCCTCGACCATGATTGGACTTAAAATTTATGGTTTTTCAAAAGCCCAACTTCATTCATATATCTATCAAACAAAAAAAGAAAATATCTTTTGCTATAAAATCCCATTCTTTCTTACTCTTCATAACCAATAAACTAAATAAGGAACACTGAGAAAATAGAAAAAAATAAAAGGAAAACTCTATTTTCAGGCGAGTTAGTGCACCTATGTGCACCAATCTATCTATGTTTACCATTTATTTAAACGGTGCGTTTTAATTTGAGCGGGAATGAATTTTAGACGAATGGGAAGTCGAAACGCCCTTTGAATGGGAACACTTCTGTCATTTCCTCTCTGTCCATTCTCCTCAATTCTCTTCTCCTCTCTTGTCATTCATTCTCTCTCTCCATTCTCTGCAATTTCTTTTCATTTCCCATCGATACTTGTGGTCTTCTCTCCTAATTTTTATTTACAGGCGGAACTTGTCGTGATACTCTTGGATGGAGGATCCGGAATGGAGGTAGTCATCGATGTTGGGTTTGACCATGAACCTCCAGCGTGGGTGAGCGAAGGTGTCTGTTTTTGGGAGGCACAGAGAGAGAGAGAGAGAGAGACAGAGAGAGACAGAGACAGAGACAGAGACAGAGAGACAGAGTACCATGAGGGCAAAACCAATACTTAGAGAAAGTTAACGTGGAGAGCGAGAGGCTTACTTTGTAGTCTCGGCAGTGGTGTCTGCCATGAGAGTTGGTGTGAAGCAGTGAGATATGGGAGTTGATTTTGACGGCTTACGATCATGTAGGTGTGGTGCAACACTAGAGATGCTAGAAGTTTGTGGTCAGTAAAGTTCCACTTGTTCTGTTAAGGTTGCTAAAAACGGAGGCTTATTGAGTTTTTTGTGCAAGTGATTGTGTAAAATAGTGGTTGGCTTTTGGAGGTGCTAGCGGACGGTGGTGGTGAAGCATACGGTGTGAAGCTAGCTTCCACCAGTGTGGCATTGGAAAAATCACAAACGGCGCATTTGGGAGTGGGCCATGCTCTTTTTTTGTTTCTTAAAAATAGAGGCTTCCGTGTTGTGGGTGTAGGAATGTCGTGGGTGTGGAAGACGTGTGGCCGTGAAGGCTTTCTTTTGGTGATTTTTTGCTTGGCTTGGATGGGGTCCTCACTTTGTGCATTGGTGGTCTAGTGCAACGGATTGGCTACAGTGCTTATTAGTTTCCAGTTGAGTGGTTTTTGGGAGCACGTGGTTGTAGGTGTAGAGATGTCTCCGTGAAGCAATTGTACTTGGCTGTGCAAGGAGGTGTTGGGAGGTAACAAAACTCATAGAAAATAGAGACGTTTGCGTTGGGTGGGAAGAGAAACCGATGTGTAGGATTAGAGGGAGAGGGAGAGGGAGAGGGCGATGTGGAGCCGTGGAGAGGTGCAATGGTTCAATGTTGGTGATTTAACTGGGGTTGTTGTTTCTCGTGGGCCATGGGAGGTGGTTTGCAGTGGTTGGCTTACGGTTTCTGCAAGGGTGGTAGTGGTCGTAATGTGTAACCTCATATCGTAATGTACATATATAATTTGTATTTGACTGTTCTTTCTATTCTTTTTTTTTAAGTAAAAAATATAAAAAAACCTCAGTTATTAGTGCGCAATCGGTACACAAGATTGTTTGTACCTAGCCAAACTAGAGAGAGAGAGAGAGAGAGAAGTTGTATGGAAGTCTTCTCATTGTAAATAGACAGAGATTCCAAATTTGTTGAACTGAAAATTAATGAGACGAGACACAAAATTTTTATATTATTTCATCTCATCATTATAAGTTTTTCAAATTCTCACACAAAATATAATAAACAATTCAACTTTTCAAATCTTAATTTAACTTTTTCAGATCACAAAATAATAATAATATTAAAAAATAATATTTTAAACTTTAATCTGAAATAAAAAATTCTTATCTCGCTGTCCAAACCTACCATAGGACCTCTTCGTCTCAAATATAAATCCAATAAAAAGAGATTATTATTATTATTATATTTTTTTGCCTCGAGCTATCACGCGTTGTTTAAGGATGTGTTTAGCAATACAAGTGTTCTTAAATATTTGTAGATATTTTTTTCCAAATATCAATTAAATACAAACATTTTTCAATTCCAAATTTTTTATTTTTTTAATCTAATTATCACCTAATCATTACAATATTTTCAAACTAAAAAAAAAAAACCAATACTCTTTATATTTTAAAAATAAAAATTATATTAAAAATTTATATTATAACAATATTTTTTAAATTTATAATAAATTTATTCCACCTTTTCTCAATTCTCTCTCAAAACCCAAATAAAACATATTAATTCAAATTATTTTTATTCTAAATATCTAAATAGAGTCTAAGGGCCCGTTTGGTTATTGAACTCAGTCCAATACACTTCATTTTTATACTAAGTTGAACATCCAAACGCAGGTTTTACACAAGTTGAATAGAGTTCAAAACTGAACTCATTTATATGGCCCACAACTAACAAACATTAATTTTCTATTTTACTTTTTCATCTTTGTCAGTTTACTTTTCTCTCCATTGTGTACAACTTTTCCGTCTCTTGTGGAGTCCAACTCAATTGTTTATGAGTTTTGTTACATACAGTCATTTTTACATACTCTTTGTACAATTCAATGATGTGATTGGTCAAAGCAATTATTTTATATTAAAAAAAAGTGAGGCAGTCAATCACATCAATGAGATATACAAAGAGTACGCAAAAATTACTGTAGATATAGTTTTTGATTTTTTATCACCTTTTCTACTTGGCTAGTCTGGCTGCAAGTACAGTTGTCAAGAATTTTTATTTTTATTTTTGTAGGTTTTGGCGTCGGCGATTGCTCAAACCATGTCAAATAAATAGTAAAATTTAATGGCAAGACTCATTTATTTTACAACTTCTCATAACTATATCCAAACTCATTTTAACATGCAAATACACTTAAATTTATATTAAGTGAATCTCACAAAACTCACACAGCTATCTTAACTTATTACTATTTATAAAGAGTTTAGCTCAACTCAATATCTACATGCAACCTAATTATATATAATTGGGTTAGGAGAATCTCTCAATCTCTCACCCACCAAGAGAGATCTAGAAGGCATGGGAGAGGGAGACGACCTTCCTCCATTGCCCTCCGTAAATATTTGGGAACCATTTCTTATTCCAGTAAAAGGTGCCTCGAAATGAGATGAGTCAATTTCGATATAGTTTGTAAATAATCTAAAAAATTCTTAAATTATAAAATTAGATTAATTGATTATTATATATTAAAATACTTTTTGATCTAAAAAATTACATTTCAAAGAATCGTTTTTTTAATTTCTATTTCAAAAAATAATTTTTCTATTATTAAATAAATATAACATATTTAAAAATATTTTAGACAAGTAATTATCAGACACTAAATAAATTTTTAATAATAAAATTTATTATTTAAACTCTCCAACTAAAAATCTTAGTAAAAACTATGTTACTTATGGCAATCCCAAACATTCCACTTAGAGAATAAGTTGAAAAACGAATAATTTTGAATTACGGATCGGTGATTTCTTTTCGATTTAATAAATATTGTATACACATCTTTTCACTACTTCTCATTTTTATCAATTACTTGATATTATTTATTATATTTTTAAAAATAAAAAAATAAATATAAGATTTGACATGCAATGTGACGTTGCAATAAAATAAAATAATAGTATTATTTAAATGTTTTTATATTATATATATTAATAATTTGATCTAGAAAAATTAAAAATTAAAAATTATTTTTTTAATTAAATAATCTAATTTATAACATAATAACTAATTATGCGTGGAAGGTTTTTTTTTTTTTTTTAATTTGGCTCCCGATAATGATTTCGAGCATTTATTTAGATATATTTTTTTATTTTTTTATTTTTTTATTTAATTATTAAGTAAATAAATTTTATAGATATTGTAAATTTTCTTTTTTTAAATATATAAAATAAAAATTTTACACTTGTCGAAACCGAGTCGGTGGCGATAGAGCGACTCAAAAAAAAGAAAAAGAAAAAGAACCAATAGAACTTTCTCTTCCGGTTCCTTGTTCTCGGTCAAACCTGCACAGAGACGCGGCACTAACATTAAAATTAGCGTTTTTCCCCCAAACTTCTTTGAATTTTAGTAGAAAATTGTACACATGAATTTTCAACGATGATCTCGATTTAATGCGTTTCTCCGGCCCTACTCACGCCAAAACCTCTCAGTCCTCTCGGTCTACGGTAGTGGTTGCCGTGGCGGTGCAGTTCTTCCCATTCGGAGGAACGCACTGAAAGTTTCAATGGCGGCTCCTCGGAATCTGATGGGCGACAACGGGCGGCTGTTGAGAGACGAAGAGAATGGTCTCGGAGAGGACGATTCGCCCACCGGCAAGAAGCCCAAATCGGAGAGATTCACCTTGTCTCGCTGGGAGTTTGTCGCCGCCATCGGCATCTTCGTCATCTTTTCCACCGGACTCTTCTGCATCTACTTGACCATGCCCGCCGCAGACTACGGCAAACTCAAGTTGCCTCGCAGCGTTTCGGATCTTCGTTTGCTCAAGTGCGTTACCTTTTCGATTTGTTCCTTTAATTTCTCTTTTCTTTTGACAATATTAGCTTTTTGTTCATGTAAATTTTCTTTTTCTTCGAATTTTTTTTTAGGTAACTCGCATTCTATAGAAATACATACTGAGATGTGTTGCATGACCTGTTACAACGTATAAGTGGGATAGGGGTCGTGTATACGGTGGCACGCTAGTGGTCAATTTCTTGTTTGGGAACCGTTTGGGGAATGCGAGAACGCCATTAAATGATTATCCCAATTTGTTTCATAATTTAGATTACAATGCCTTCTAGTTACGTGGTAAATTGGGGTTCGAAGTTGAATTTGATTATGAAGTTATATCGTGTAGATCTCTAAAAGGTAGTTCCTATGGGTAGATTTATGTATACTATCTCTACTCGGCTGCCCATCAGTGGTTCCTATGGGTAGATTTATGCATACCATCTTTACTCGCTGCCATCACGTAAGAGTTTGTGCGTTTGCCCCGAGAAATCATGGCTTCTGTGATGCAAATTCGATTCATTTAATTTCGTTACATTTCTTTCATATATACCGCATTATGATCCAAAAATAGTTGTATGGACTCTATTCGCCTGTAAACGTCAACTTTGGTATTACCGGCTTGCTATGTCATTTGGGCGTCTTTGTTTGCTTTCATGTTTAACCGCATTATGCATTTCCTGAACTATACTTATTTCGAATTTTGCTTCAGAGATCATCTGGCATCGTATGCTAAGGATTACCCGGCTCAATTCATGCTGGGTTACTGCTCCGTATACATCTTCATGCAGACATTCATGATTCCTGGAACAATTTTCCTGTCTTTGCTAGCTGGAGCTCTTTTTGGTGTTATCAGAGGTCTTCCCTTAGTTGTTTTTAATGCTACAGCTGGAGCATCGTGCTGCTTCTTTTTGTCCAAGTTAATTGGCAAGCCTATTGTTAGTTGGTTGTGGAATGAAAGGTTGAGATTTTTCCAATCAGAGGTATATCTTCTTGTAGTTTTTTTGTTTCTGATAAGTTAATTTGTCATATCCTAAAATTACCATTAACCTGAACTTTCATGGAATCAGATAGCTAAGCGTAGAGATAAGCTGCTGAATTACATGCTTTTTCTGAGGATAACTCCAACATTGCCCAACCTCTTCATCAACTTGGCATCTCCGATTGTCGATATACCATTTCATGTTTTCTTTCTGGCTACTTTGATTGGTCTTATTCCGGCATCCTATATCATAGTCAGAGTAAGTCCCTTTCTTCCCCCTCGTAGATCGGAGTTATTATTTGAGACGCATATGTTGTTTCCTTCTGATTATTTAATGTATGTGAACTTTTTACTGTTGCCTTTGTATTGATTATTTGTCATTTGTTCCTTCTTGTGTTATTTGCTTCATTCTGGTTGGTGTTACAGTCATGCAATGCTGGACATACCGGTTAGATTTAAAGAACACACAGAAAACAGCTCCCCTTTGTGAACTGATAAGAAAACCTTTGCTGCATCTCACGATTAAGCTATATTTTTAGAGGTTTAGAGAAATAGGCATGATTTGGTAGTGGCATGGAGAGTTCTCTATTTTTGTTTTATATCTATTGTCTAGAGTTGGGAGGGTGCTTTTTATACACATGTTGGCCTAGACTTCTCTATTGTGAAGCACCTCTTTCAATTTATACTATTGGGGATGTCTCTTTAAGTTTATACTCAAGTTCTGATTAAGAAGTCTTTTAGTGGACCATTTATTGCCTAACAAGTGCTGAATATGTAAACCTGGAATTTTTTTATTATTATTGGCACTGGGTGTCCAACAATAGTGTCCTGACTAATCCCAGGGGTGTACAAGCCCTCGGCAAGGAGTTTCCTGCAAGTGCACATCGGGTAATTCAAAAGGAAAATCCCCCCTCTAGAGATTGTTTGCACTCAAGGGCATTTGAACCTTAGACTTGGGGGGACCATACTCCCAAGTTCAAGGCCTTTACCACTTGAGCCAACCCCTAGGGGTTAATATGTAAACCTGGAATTAGGGTAGCTAATAACACTCCTTTTCATTGTTCATTATTCTCAATAATAACACTCCTTTTCATTGTTCATTATTCTCAATCTATTTTTGCCTCAACTCCTACAAACAAAACCAAGTGTCAAAATGGCTGGATCTTTTTTTTTTTTTATCAGCAAATAAGAATTTGTGAAGCCAAGTAGATGGGGCATATACAAGAGCCGAAGTGGCCGGATTTTTTTTTTTCCCAACCAGAATCTTTGTGTTTTATTAACCATTCCCAACCAGAACCTCATCTTTGAACTTGAACCTTATGCATATAGGGGATAACCATTTAAGAATGGAATGGAGGATATTACATTCAGTTGAAATTTTCCTTTTGCTTTACGTGCTCCCTGCATCCTCCCCACATCAAGGAAGGGATGAATATAATTGTAATCTGAAGCTTTTTCCTACATTCTGTTGTCAGTCTTTTTTTCTTTTCTTTTTTGATTCATCGTTGGATTACTATGGGTTTTTTTAACTGTTTTTATCAATTGACCTTTTTTTGGAATTTTATAATTGATCTTATTTCTTGGTATTTCTCTCCATGGGCTTAGTAGATCCTGTATATATTTGATTAGTTCTTCCCGTAGATTAATTATTTACATATAATCAATAATTTTATCATTAAACTGTTCAATAATTTTTATTTTTTTTTTTGTCATTTATCAATTACCTTACTTTTTTTGCTGCTCATTTTTATATAGGCTGGTCTGGCTCTTGGGGATCTCAAGTCAGTCAAGGATCTTTATGATTTCAAAACCCTGTCTGTTCTATTTCTGATTGGTTTCATCTCCATTTGTCCTACCCTTCTGAAAAGGAAGAAAATCTATGAGTGAAGATCCCTTAAAAAGGCCTCCTCCCATTCTTCGATTCAAGTTTGAAGAGGAAGCAAACCTGAGAATGTTGGTGGGCCCCTCCCATCTTCTTGTCTGAGGCATATTGTTAGCATTTAGATTATATTGTGAACTCTAACAATGAATTAGGATGATTAGGGCAATAACTTGGTATCCAAAGTAAAAAATGTTAAATGAAAAGGGAATTTGGTATAGGCTCCAAAAAGTTCAGTTTTTTTCCCACTGGATTAGTCATTATGGAGTCATTTAGCGTTTGGAAAGATGTGTGTAAACTGTTCTTCTAGTGTTTAAGCGCATGTAATTTGCACAGACGAAGGGAATTGAAATCGTCCTGTATCGTTGATTTTTGTTTCAGTAACAAATACTACAGTTAACAGTTAGTCACTGTAAGCATTGTAAAATGTAATCAGGCAGAATATCAAGTGCAGAAACATTTGAAAAGTGAAGCGAATTTGTCCCGCTAAAAATTCTGGGAATTGATAATTTCACTTTCCCAAAGATCAAATTGACTATTAAAGTGCAAATCACCGAGGAGAGTTGGACAAAAGCAGTAAATTTAAAAGCCAAACCAAAATCAATGGAGTAATTGGAGTTGAGATTCTAGCATCTACCACTTTTTTGAACAGAGCTCGTGCATTGAGATGCTCGACATGAGTTTAACATTTAGTTTTAAACTTTTCATTAAAAAAAAAATGTCAAGAGTTACTCTTTGCGGTCAACCATGTAATCAGCCTCAGCCTAGAGACCAGGTTTGTTAACATATTCAATGACCACTCTATCAACATTGACTTGGTGGTAACCCTTTCTCTTTTGGTGACTTTACTCATTTATAATATTCAATGACTTAATACCATGCTCAAACATAGTACCAAGGCATTTTAATACAGCCTATAGGTCATTCCCTCCGTGATTTGAACTTATGACGTGGTCCCTACTCTCATACAAATTGTTAAAGACCTAACTATTGATCCAAAAGTCCCAATTATTGGATACTAATTTGGTTAAGCTTTTAACCCTCGAGATCATAACTGGGTGTGAGACTTTATAAGGTAGATTACCCGGTGCCCTTCTACAGCCATGATGGTGCAGAACAGATTGGAGATAGGAACCACGAACACAGAAAATTTAAAGTAGAAGCATTTTGTTGACGTCTCACCAACAAAGAATTAGAGTCTCACCAATTCAGTATATTGGAGTCACACCAATATTAAAAACAGACTCTATGCACAAAAATATAGCAGTAAACTAACCAGAAAACTTTGAATAATATTTCTCTGAATTGTTTTGTTTTTGAGTTAATTTTGGAGTGCTCTGTTTAATATAAGTAGGAGTTGGGAGTCCTAGACTGTTTAGGAGTTGGAGTTTTAGCTTGTTTTGGTTTAGTTTCTATATCTACATCGTCAAAACATTGCAGACTTTTGTGCAGAGAGACTAGGTGCTTGATATTGGTGTGACTCCAACAATATTGAATTGGTGAGACTCTTAATTCTTTGTTGGTGAGACGTCAACAAGCTGCTTCTATTTCTGTGCTCCTGAACCCCTGTTTCCTCTTTCCAATCTGTTCTGCACCACACTAGAGGCAATCTGATAATGAGACAACATTATAGGGAGATAAACTTGGAAAGCATGCCCATTGATACCGATTCCAATTCCCCCGTGGAGGATAGTTGTCCTCCTGCCTTCTTTATTTAGTTTCGAAGTAAAATCAGCATATCTTAGTAAAGGGTTAGCAGAATGTTGATTCGAGGGGAGGTTTAATGGAAACCTTAGCATGGCACTAGCATATTGGAGGAAATTTCCTCAAGTGACTTGACATGGGTCTTGCTCCATGCTTGGTTCAATGTCGCCACTGCAGGACATTCTTGGATTCGTAGTTGACATAGATGGAACTCTTGGTCATCCCTGCTTTGCATATCAATTCACAAAGGGCCCGTGGCATAAATAAAAAATGGTAAATAATGAATGATATAGTAAATGATTATATAACAAAAAACAATGCATCAGACAGGATTTTCACAATGCATTCTAATTGAGCAATTCATTTTGGCACAAAGTAACTTTTATAATCCATTGCTGGAGTTAGTTCCCTACAGAGGAAGTTACATACGAATCGGAGAACAAGACCTTCACAAAAGCATTCAGATGTCAATCCTCAGTACTGTACTCTACAAGAAACCCTATGATTCAAGTGTAACAGCTGGATAGTCCTGATAGCCCGTGATGCCTGTTATGCGTATCCTTGTATTTGGCTGCATTATAAGTAACAACGAAATCATCATAACAGGATTAGCAAACACAAAAAATGAGTCAAATTGTATTATTTTTGGGAAGTACAGGTCTAAAACGACACATAGATGAGTCATGAGAGTTGAACTATTGCTCTCTATCTGTGGTTGCAACTAGGATGGATGTACCAAAATGGGTAGGTTAACGGAACAAATATTTATAGCAGGCAACCATTACTCAAGCTGACCACATAAATCTCCACCTGGTGGTATGCTAACCACCATGGACCAGAAACTGTGGGTCAATTCTATCAACTAAACTAGGGGTGCTACCCGCCCCCGCCCATGCGGGCGGACGTTTTTCTTCCCCGCCCTCCACCCCCGAATGGACGGGGGCAGTGTACCCCGTCCAGTAACGGGGGTGGACCTTCCCCCCGTCCGCCCCCCGGTTGAAAAAAAAAAAGAAAAGAAAAGAAAATACAGCTTACCGGCCGCCCGGGAGGGGGGGGGGTTGTCTGCCGTCTGGTCTGGA
>QGSO01000736.1:0-104000 GCA_011037825.1 Carya cathayensis | reverse complement strand
CCGGCGGGGTTTTTCCGGGGTGGGGGATCACCCCATACCGCCCCCGCCCTCGCCCACGACCCCATATACGGGCGGGGCGGGGTAGCAGCGGGGGCGGGTCCCCGCTGCCCACCCCTACACTAAACCCACAAAAAAGGAAAAGCAAAGAAAAATGCAATCAAGCTTTAGAAGTCAGAAATGTGCAAGTGATGTCTCCGTTTAAAGCATCTGAAGGCTAAGCGGTTCAATATTATTGAGCGAGAGTGTAATGCATGGAAGGTCCAAACCACATGGTTTATACTCTAAACGGACTAGTTGATGATACAATTGGAGCCCAATTACAACCTTATAAAAAGCAAGAACTTCTCATTCCCAAGCAATGTGGGATTCTATACACCACCTACCCTTATCCTTATCATACGGGGGTATCGCAATCTACCCCACTTAAATTCCTGACGTCCTCGTCGGACCAGTCCATCGTAGGTGGCACAGTTCAAGTCCTACATTTCTAGTTGAGATAATCTCTTATACCATTTCTCGATTTGTGCATGTCATCCTTGCGCAGGAGCCATGCTAATCTTCTCTGTATCGTTCCAATTTTATCGGATGTCCCCATTGGAACATTATAAAGAGCAAGAACTTCTCTTTCCCAAACAATGTAGAATCTCATACACCACTTAACTTATCCTCTTATCATATGGGGTATATCACAGAGAGGATTTATAATCGCCCTCATCGCTTGGCTGAAGAAGCAGGTTCAGATAGACAGGAAAATTGTTCAAGGAGGAGACTCTGAGCTTAGAAAGAAACATTAAAACAAGAACCTTATAATTGGAGCCCAATTACAACCTTATAAAAAGCAAGAACTTCTCATTCCCAAGCAATGTGGGATTCTATATACCACCTACCCTTATCCTTATCATACGGGGGTATTGCAATCTACCCCACTTAAATTCTTGACGTCCTCGTCGGACTAGTCCATTGTAGGTGGCACAGTTCAAGTCCTACATTTCTAGTTGAGATAATCTCTTATACCATTTCTCGATTTGTGCGTGTCATCCTTGCGCAGGAGCCATGCTAATCTTCTCTACATCGTTCCAATTTTATCGGATGTCCCCATTGGAACATTATAAAGAGCAAGAACTTCTCCTTCCCAAACAATGTAGAATCTCATACACCACTTAACTTATCCTCTTATCATATGGGGTATATCACAGAGAGGATTTATAATCGCCCTCATCGCTTGGCTGAAGAAGCAGGTTTAGATAGACAGGAAAATTGTTCAAGGAGGAGACTCTGAGCTTAGAAAGAAACATTAAAGTTGTTTATTTTTTATGAGGGACAGAAAGAAATAGAAAGGGTAATCTTTTGAGAAAGAGCGAAGCCTACAACCCTGGATGCGTGAAGATATACCATGCAGTAACTTTCTTTTAAAACTTATTTTTGTGTCAAATACTGAAAACAAAAGTAGTTGATTTATGCATTCACCAGAATTGCATCCATGCACTTAACCATTTAGAGTGGCCAGTTTATCATTGATGATATGAGTAAACCATGAAACATACTTGTCGATGACCAATGTTTCTTCGATAGTTTTTCTTCTTCTTATACTTGAAGACAATTACTTTGGGATCTAAACCCTGCATTAAAAACGTGGTGGTCACATACAGAGGAAGTAGATGAAAATAATCAGAATGCCAAAAAAATATATATCAGGAGGTAGAGAACAACCTGCTCTTCAACTACAGTATGCACAGCAGCATTAGTCACCACTGGTTTTCCAATGTATGTACTTGTTCTGGTTCCGATGAGTAACACTTTGTTCAGGATAATCTGCACAAGCAACAAAGTTCAAACAACTTAATTTAGGCAATCTTAAGAGTAGTTAAGGTTTGTTAAGTTTTTTTAATAAGTACCGACTCAGAGGAACTAAATTTCCAAAGAGTTAAAATTATTATTATTTGGATGTGCTTAGAATTTGAATTTATGCCCTATTTTAGACAACTCCACATTTCGAATGAAAACTTTGCTTTGTTTAATATTATCCGATGTACTTATGCACACTCAATTAATATTTACTTTATAAAATTACCCAGATATCTATTGATTAGGGATGTAAATCATATGTTTTTTGATTCTAGAGCATCCACATCATTGAGATTGTATTGGCAAGGTAATAAATCAAATGGTGAATTGAAACCGTAGCTGAGAATTTACCCTTTTCAGATAAGAAAGAAACTTTGATATTGGAAAGAAAGTTTAGCCAACAAAATCACCAAACTCTTCTAAAAGAAATAAGTAAACTGAGAGATAAAGGACAATCCGCACAAAGGGGAACCGTTGAGTTCACGGTCTTCATATAAGAAAATAGGATGATGAGTGATATAGCTTTTCGACAAGTGCACAGACAACGATTTCAAAAAATAAACAATAATAATCAAGAACATACTGGAATAACTTACAGAAAGAAAGGGAAAAAAAATGGAATACATGCCTTATCGTTGACATTAGCGCCTTTAAGCCTCTGAGTATAGATAAACCGCCCAGGAAAAACAATGTATTGGCGTGATCCTATCTAAACAAGGTGGAAAAACAACATCCACGACCAAAGAATATAGACAGCATTAGTTTGTGTGATATGAACAGCCTTAAAGTACTCTAAAGACATGAATAATAACCAGAATATCACCGGAAATTCCAAAATTACAGTAAGATATAAAAGAAGTGTTCAGACGCATACAAGCTATCGAAATGATTACTAGGAGAACACGATATAACACCGAGAAATATGTGAAACGGTGAGCATTATCTGAATAAAGTTATAAACACAGAATTACTCCAAAAACCATAAATATCAGCGGAAACCATTAAATGGATCACCTCAAAAACGCTGGAAGTATGCAAAGAGCTTGTGGCTTGGTTTTGCATTTACTCACCATAACCACAGCGAACACTTGCTCTCGCTTGGGGACTTGAACTGGGGAGGTTTGGACGAATTCTGCGGCTTCGGGCTCCGGTGAACCGGATTCAGACTCAAGCATGGCTGCCTCAGATTCTGAGGACTTGGGGAGAAGTGGAAATGTACGCGAAGAAGAAGAAGAAGAGAGAGAGACGTTGAGGGAAGAGGGGGAGAGAGACCTGAGATTGGAATTGTTAGAGAAAGAGAAAGTCGGGGAAGGGTATTGCTTTGTAGAGATTCTGCAGTGGGTTGGGAGGGAGGAACATAAGGAAAGGGTTGCAGAGGCAGAGGCCATTGCTCAAAAAATACAAATTGCTGGCACTTTCTTCTTCACACAGCTCTTGCCACTTTTCTATCTCACTCTGCCCTTCCTGGGAATTAGGTCTATCCTATCCGTTTCCGTTCGTTAATGACCAATACACCCTTCAAATTGTACTTTTCTAGTTCTAAGAGCATTGCGAATGGACTAAAATAGAAATCAACTATAGTCTTTTAGCTATAATATATATTCTTAGCTAAATTAATTTACATTGAACTAATTATTTTAAACTATAAATAATAATATAATATTATATATTTTAATAATATTTGATAATTATTTTTTAATATTTTACAAATACACTTCATAAATTAATTAATAACTTTATTAAAAAAATAAAATTATTATTTTTCAACTATTTTTCCCTCAACCTAATTATTCAATAAATATATTTTACCAACCACTCATCCAACAATCACATATTTATGATCTAACTCATTTAATGTGAATTAACAAAATCACAGGCTATGTGCTTCATCCAAGGTCAACAGCTAGTGTAGAAATATTAAAATATTCATTTGGATTCAGAATAGTCACTCTTCAAATATGGAAAGGTCATAACATTTACTGTAGCTAATTTGTCAAACTTTCTCACTATAACTAGGCCAATGCAATAGATTTTTCTCATATTTCCATTTAATTTGAACTTACATTGGGCAGTAGCGAAGCCTCGCCAATGCTCTAAGTTCTTAACGCAAGTTTCTTTCTTGAAAGTCGAAACCTTCATTTTCCAACCAATAATCATTAATCCGAATGATTCCTAGTCTAATTTAAGGTTGTGATTAGATTAGTTCAACTCATCCTAAATTAATTATATCAGTTCTTTTTCGAGCCATTAATTACATACAGTCATTTTTACGTACTTTTTGCACACTCAACTAATATGATTAGCTGGATTAATTTTTTTTAATACACAACTAATCATATTACTAGAGTACACAAAAAAATACACAAAAATGATTGCACATAGAATTTTTGTATTATATAATTTAAAACACCATAACGTATTTCCTTCCCTTCCCTTTGTTGCTACCCGTGCCCGGTGCCTCTTTTGAAAACTCATCATGTCGTCATCTAGCCATTTCGACACCACTAGCCAGTCTGACGGTAGGTAGCCTGATGCAGTCAACCAATCCGATGCAGCCACCCACATCCACCATGCAGTCGTGTGTCCAATGCCACCCACCCACAACCACCACGCAACAAGGAGTTCTAGCGAAAGGTTTGAGGCTTTCATTGCCTGGTATCAAAGGCTTCGAAGGGAAGAAGAGTAGTTAATGCTCTAGAATTACTCAAGTGATGCATTTTACGCCAACAAAAAAAGATAAAAAAATAATAATAATAAAGAGTGTAATGCAAATATGCAGTGTGCATTTTCACTTCCATTATATATCAAACAAATGCTTGATGTAATCTTTCGTGAAAAAAGCATTACTTCCATTGTTCCCCATTTCTCTATCAAATAGATGCATTTTACTCTGTACTGGATTTTCTATTACCCTCTTTAGCTATGTCTTCCCTTGTTCCCCATTTCTCTATAAATCATCATTATTTGAAAATTCCTTCATTTTCTTACGTTGGTCATGCCCTTACACCAATGAGAATATCTTCAAACAGGCGTAACCTGCACCCCTTCAAAAACGGCATCCAATTGTGTTATGCCACGTAGACACTTAATTTTCAAAACATGCGACCGCACGACAGAGGATCTGGTTTTCATCTCCCTCATTTTCATCTTCCTCTCTCCCTCTCTCTCTCTCTCTCTCTCTCTCTCTCCACGAAACCCAAGCCCCACCACTCCTGAATATCTTCCCGTAGAGCCCGAGCCCTTGCCCCTGCCCCACCACTCCCTCCCTCCCTCCTTCCCTCCCATCAAGCCGTAGAACCCCACCCCTGTGTCCCTCTCGTCTCTCTCTGTCCAGTTTTTCCGATAGGAAAACCCATGAGGAACGCAACCCAACCCACTCTGCCCTCCTCTCCGCCCCTTATCTCCATTGTTGCTCCTGACCAGCATGGCTTTCCATTGCTCCTAGTATGCCTTTTAAGCTAATATGATTTTGGTTTTGAGAGTGGGTTTGAATGTGGTTCAGTGTCATTGGATTGTTTGTGGATTGATTTTGGCGTGTACAGATTGTGGGTTTATTTTGGCGTGTATTGCTTTGCTTTGTATAGGATCTTGCTTTGCTTGCTCTGTTTAAGTTCAACGGTGGACTTTGAAATCTTGTTTAGTGCAGCATCATTGTTAAATTTGAATTAAAATGAGAATTGGCAAATGCAGACTTTGAATTAAAATGAGAACTGGCAAATGGCTTATCAAATGAATTAATGAAGCAACATCATCTCATTGATAAAATACTGCTGAAGTCTAAAATCAACAAAAAAAACAAACTTAAACTTACTTCATGTAGTTTTGGAAATAAAGGTCCTCACGCACTTTTGAAGTCAATTCCATCACAAGTTCAGGGTGCTTAAGCTTCAGATGTTTATGCACAAATTCAGCAGCATGGAAAAGCTTTGTACATCCCTTAGCTCCACAGCCATACTTCCATCCATACTTCTCATCTCTTATTTTCCTTACATGTGGATCTAAAACTTCAACAGCTGCTGCATCTATCTTATCCTTTGCAGTCATTACTTCCAAGGGATCCAGACCTCTCAGCCTTTCTTGCCAAAATGAGTCCAGTTTCTTTTCCCAGTCAGCCCAAGATTTGGTTGTTTCTTCATAACTCTTTCCTTCTGGCCTTACATGACTAAAGCCCTTGGCTTCATTAGTTTCAGACATGCCATAGTAATCTAAACCATGTATGCGCCAAAGATACGTAATGAGTGTGTCTAGAAGCTCAACACCCTCTAGGCCCTTAAAAGATGCTAAGCCTCGTATAATAATAATTTGAGCAACAGACCCACCGTGCGACTTATCACTACTGGTTTTATCATGATCCATACTGCGTAACACATTCTCTTCAATTCCTTTCTCAGAATCGAGCTTGCGCACAAGGGCCTGGGCTTGGTCAAAATCTGAACATAGCATTAACATAAAATTACATTGTATTGATCTTATTTCTTCTACTGTTCTTCATATCTTCAGATTTTGCTTACTGTACTTTATTTTTTTTTATCAAGTACTATTTCATGATCTGGTTATGCTAAAAGGATCAACTAACAATTTTTTTTTGTCAGTAAGGTGATCCAAAATCGAGCATTATGAAATACGAAGACAGCAGTGATAGTTTCGAGAGTCCATTGTGCTACTGTGGGATTCCATCCAAGCTGAGGATTTCAGGCAAGGCTACTAGTTTTGGCAGACGGTTTTACAACTGTCGAAATTATAAGATCAACAAGCAATGTGGATTTTTTCAATGGATAGATCTTGAAATGGAACTAAACACATGTTGCAAGATGACATTGGAGCTAGCTCAAAGAAGGAACGGCATAATAATGAAAGAACGTGTAATAACTGAGGAAGCCAAATTTACCGCTATGGAGAAGAAGTATAAGGGAACCTTAAAAGCTTTATATTGGTCATGGTGTTGTTTTGTTCTGATTTTGGCTGTAATTTATTTGTATCCTAGCAACAATTATGTGATGTAACTCGGCTTCTTGTTTCAAGCTATGGGCATTAGGCTGTTTGTGAAATATTTTTGTAATGTTTCAGATCCTTAGTACTGAACTCCTGTAATGATATTGATTTTGGAAATGTAATGATGTACTTCCTTGTAAGGATACTTATTTTGGAAATGTAATGATGTACTTCTGAAAATACATGTGGATTTCTTATCTGAATTTCTGAATCTTGTTATACATTTCCATTACAGAATCTGAAAATACATGAGGATTACATTATCTGAATATTTGAATCTTGTATTGATGTTCCATTACAGAATCTGAAAATACACCCAACTCTTAGCATATTTCAGATTACATAATCAATAAATACTGCATTCCTCATTTGCATTATACAAACTGCATTTATATCAATGCATTCCTAAACTGCATTATATAAACTGCATCAATGCTCGATTCATGAATAAACTGCTCTTATATAACAACCATGCTAAGTATTTAATCTCAATGCTTATGTACGTACGTACATTGTTACAGAATCAATACATTCTGCATGTATTCTAGGATCACCATCACTTTCTTAATCTGAAAACACAGGTGCTTTTTACAACATCTAAACATAACAGTACCAGAATCTGAAATAAACATAACAACTTCCCAAGTTCTACAGGCACAAAAATCTGAATTTAAACATACAACCTTTTCACATAACATTACCAATATCAATTCCATTACATGATGAATATCATGTTAACATCTCCAAAATCTCATAGTACACATACATAACAACCGAAAGGTTTTCATAAGGTTTTCATAATCGCACGTGTCGATTTTGTTCGCACGTCCTTCTTTTTCTCCTTGAAATAACGTGCATCTAAGGCTTTCTCGTATTGATGCACAAAATCACTCACCATTGTGCTCGAAAGAACATAATCTTTAAAAAATTTATTCATGCTCTCGCTTCTTTGAGTTGTCGACATACCGGCACAAAACGTGGTTCGCAAGTAAGCTGGAACCCACTTATCCCGTCGGTTGTAAAGATTTTGCAGCCAATCATTATCCATTAGACCATACTTCGCTAGTATTGAACTCCATTCCTGGTCAAACTCATCAGTCGTTACTGTCTCATGGATACAATGACGGAACTCTTTTTGAAAGTCCGGAAACTTGTTATACACATGTGCCAAATGTTCTGGAAATTTTTGTAAAATATGCCATAGGCACAACCTATGGGTTGTATTTGGGAGTACCTCACTAATGGCCTTCGCCATCGCCATCGCCTTGTCATCATCAGTAATTATGGTTGAAGGAGCACGCCCAAGCATGGCCTCTTGCCATGTTCTCAATAGCTAAATATAGGATTTAGCTGTTTCATTAATTAACAACGCACAACCGAACATTATAGTTTGGTGATGATGATTAACTCTTGAAAATGGCACAAACGGCATCTTATAAATATTTGTCAAGTACGTCGCATCAAACGTGACGACATCTCCAAAATATTGATATGCAGCCCTTGATCTTGCATCTGCCCAAAAACAACTTCTCATACACCCATTCTCCTCAACTTGCATAGAATACACAAATCCAGGTTCTTTACACTGCCTATCAAGAAAGTAGGCATACAACCTTTGTGCATATCCCTCCTCAAACAATTTCCTTCTTTTATTTCCCAAATAATTCTCCACGTCCTTACCAATGCATCCAATGTTAAAATCATCACCTGATTCTTTGCTCGACACCGACATTATCTTCCTCGTTGGTACACCGGACTCATTCAAAGTGAGAATGAGTTTTTTTTGGCCACGCGTTACGCCTCTATGTCCACGAAGCAAACTAGTGCTTCTCGATGTAAGCAACTCATGGTTGTGTTCACGGATGAACTTGCATACTGTCCACTTTTGACAATCTTTTTTTATACACATCGTTACTTTACACTCAATCTTTGTTTCAGCAGTTTCAGAAATTTTTCGTTCTATTTGCTTCCGACTTTCACGCCGAAATCCTTCCCTTGAGCAAACATACTCTACTTAGTTTTTTGTCATCTTTTGATAATCGAGTATGTTTGGTCCTCATTGCAAAACCCGTTCGTCTTGCATATGCCTTGTAAAATGCTTGAGCATCTTTTACCTCATCAAACTCCTTCCCAACGAATGGTTCAAGAAGTCCACTACTCGAACTGGAAATCTTATTGACTTCATCTCCATCTTCCACTTCCACATTAACTCCATCTTTCACATTCACTCGATCTTCCACCGCTCGATCTTGATCTTCCATATTCACTTCATCTCCCACATTCACACAGTTTCCCACATCCACATTCATATCATTTTGTTGTACTCCAATTTCAGCATCACTACTAACATCTTTAACTTCAGGACAATTTCTACTCATCATTATCTCAAGTTCATCACTATCCGAACTCGACAGAAAATCCTACAAAAAAATATAAAATATAAAAGCATAACAATTCTTGTAAAAAACTATGAATTAAAATGAGAACTGTAAATTTATCCAATCTAGCAAATTATCTGTTTTGTTTTCGAGGTAATTATAAAGTCATCCAAGATACATTACCAATATGCTCTAAATAATATATATTTTCAAAGATGAGACAGCATGAAAAAAGTAATAATTTTTTTAATTATATTGCCAACAGATCGTCCAGCTTGTTTAATAGCTATAGCAGATGTAAACAAGCAACATGTTTAATAGCTATAGCAATTAATCCAAAAGAGTAAATACCCAAGTATTAATTAGAACCAGTAACTCACGGATTTTAGAACAAGATCGAATGCTGATCTAAATTCATGGTTTTCTGCAATTCCTAAAAAAAAAATGTCTTTTAAATCTATTGAATGTCATACGAAATAAAACCCAAAAACTAAAATTACTCAAAACAATAATTTAATAGATCTCCTACTAAAACCAAGAGGTTCAAAATCTTAAAACCAGAAATTAGTGGATAGTAAACCAACCATGTGCAACGGATTGAGGGAGGCTGAATTCGAAGAAGACTGTTTTGAGGATGCCAAGGTTGAAGGGGCTGAAAGGGCTGAACTGGAGGCTGCGACGGCTTGAACTGGAGGCTGCGACGGGCTGAGGTGTGAACTTCCGAAGTGGGAGGTGCGAACTTTCGGGTGGGGGCTGCGACGTTGAGTTTCAGATTTTCCCTCTATTTTTACATATAAGACATTGCTTATCTCCTATGGTGTGGTCCATCAAATTGGGATGAGAATTAATGACGTGTCAGGCTACCATTGGTTGCCGCTTAAGTATTGAGAACAGCATGACCGTTTCGAAGAGTTTCTGAACACCAATATATGCAGTGAATTAAATTGCGATTTCGAGAAGAAATGGATGCATTAACAATGCGCTTTCTGATGGAGAATGTTAGCAATAACACCTCTTCCCTTATAAAGCAAAAAGAACCCATTATGGTTCCTCTTGCAAAAGAAACAGAGAATGGTCTCTTCTTCCTATCAAACTTTAACTAGACTTCATATGTAGTTCGTACTGTTTATTGCTTTAAATTGGAAGATAAAGGTAATGAGGATGCCGTGAAAGTGATCAAGGATGCTCTATCAAAGGTTCTTGTCCATTACTACCCACTTGCAAGGAGGTTAAGTGTCAACTCAGAAGGAAGGCTGATGGTGGATTGCATAGGTGAGGGTGATGTTTTTGTTGAGGCCTATACAGATAGTACAGTAGAGGAGATAGGAGACATCACGAAGCCTAATTTGGTCACCCTTGGAAAGTTGGTTTATGACAATAAAATCCACAACCGGAGTAATTTGTAGCCAAAGGAGAGGGGCAAGCCTACGTTTTTCATGCGCCAAATTGATGGGAGATAGGAGCCCACGAGGGTGGTGTCGTAGAAGTCCAATGAAGGTAACGGTGTCGATGGGATCTGGGATTTGAGGTGAGGGATTTTCTAAACCATGAAGTTCACAGCGTCGATAGCAAAGAGATCTGGGTTTGGTGAGAGAGAGACGAGGGTGAAGGAAGGGATTTGATCTGCCATTCAAGGGGGGTGAGGGATCTGGCTTTGGTGAGAGAAAGACGAGGGTGGGAGAGAGAGATTTGGCTTCGGTGTGGTGCGGACGCATACTGAGTCTAATGGGTGGGCTACATGGTAGAAGCACATTGGACAATGTTTTCAGCCCTTTAATGGATTGACCTATTAGAAGTTATTCTCTAATTATATATTGAATCTATTACCTTTTCAACTTCTTATATATTAAAAAAAAAAAATTAAATCATCTTAACTTATTTCATATATTCAAATCACATATTAATTTATTTACATTTAAATACATCTCAATGGGAACTACAAAATATTACTATTCACAAATCAACTTAGATAACTTGAAATCACCTTAACATTCAAATGCAGCTTAATTGGTATCTCTCCTTTTTTCTTTTCACAAAAAAAGAAAAGAAAAGAATGAACTCACCCAAAATAACTTACTGACATAATTTGATGAGGTGAGTCAGATTATAAAATTATTTTTATTGTAAAATAGATCTAACGGATTATATGAAACCACGATAACTTATAAATTACTTCTCACTATTTTATAGACATATATATATATATATATGTATATATACACACACTAACATAAGAAAAAACTAGTTAATTAGCATATGTTTTCAATAATGAATGGTGGTGGGCCTCTTGGATAAGGTAGCAATGTAATGTGGAGCTGCATCTAGCAACAAAGGCATTGGTGCCATATGCATTGATAGGACAAATTCACGTATAAAATAAGTGATCAGGCGAGATAAAAGGATATGTCAATTTGAGCCAAAATGGCTATAGGCATGGTCCATGGAAGGGCGTGAATTTTAAGGATAAAGGGTGTGGAGACTAAACATACCTTGCGTCAATGTTTGTGTGAGTGCAGAGTTCAAGTAACCATTTTTTAGCAGGAGGGGTGGCCAATATAGCTTCTCCTTTAAGCTTGATCATAAGGGCGCTCACTCACTGCAGCATATTCAGTTTGAGCCATAGCTACTGATCTTGGATGGAGTAGCTCGTCACTGCAACCCCACCAAGGTATTAGGGGCGGCCAATGTAACTTCTCCTCTAAGCGTAACCGTACAGGCGCCCACTTATTATAGCATATTCGGTTTGAGCCATAGCTACTGATCTTGGGTAGAGTAACCCGTCACTGCAACACCACCAAAGTAAAAGTCCCCAAGACTTTGGTTCACAAGTTACTAATACAATCCGTTTCGAACATATGACCTCAAGCGACGGAGGAAAGAACAATACCCTAACATTTGCCAACTGTGGTAGTTCAAGTAACCACTCACTTCTGGATTAAAATGGTTTGTCAATGTTCATAATCATAATCGTTGCTACAGAAACTTGCTTTGCTACACATCTCACCTTCTCAAAAACTCTTTTTGGGTCTCAAATAATTAATACATTTCACCGATCAAAGGATGGATGTTAAAAATAGTATAGGTTCTGTTAAAACCATTGTTGAGTGCTAAATGACAAACTAATGTGGTGAAAAAAACACAGCCTGAGGTTACACAACAACGTAGCATCAAAATCCATGTTGGTATATAAGTTGAACATCATTTTCGATGAAGCTGCTTCTTGAATTTTAGCAGTCAACCATGTATGTAGTAGCACTTGATTTCTGACTGCAGGTAAAATGATCAGAAAACTGGAGGACTACCAGATCATGAAAGCTTTCTGTTGTTCATGTAACTCTTGGTTATGTTGTAAACAAGATTCCAGCTGACTTTCGGTTTGGGTATTAGTTAACCCTGCTGTTCTGTCTACACAGTCGCTTGGCTTTTCCAAAGAAAATTATTCTCATCCAAAGAGAAAAAAGGGAGCTGCTGCTACATACTACAGTTCACATAAATCACTCCCGTTGAAACTACAAAAGTAATTGATTTTGGTTAATCTTGGGTTGTGTCTTTTAGTCCAAAGGCATCAGCCAAATTTAAGGTCAAATTGCTTCTCATTGTTCTGCTCCTCCCAACTCCTCCATCTCCCGTCCTCATCATTGCTGCAAACTCCCCATAATCTATACGGCCATCCTGGAAAGTGATAAAGGTCAGTATAAAAGTTTTTATGTAATATGAGTATTTTATGTTCTGATCTATTCAATATAAATTAGGAGTCATGAATATAACGTAATAATGTAAAAGGTTAAAGGTAGGGTAGTCATTGTAAAAATATCATCAAGTGGGGGATACTTCACGTTAAATTTACATCAACACCGGGTTACAAGGAAAAAAGGAATCATTAATCTACTTCAACAGTGCTCTGACCTCTAGTGACAGAAATACTTACTGCTGGTGAGAAAGCAACAAGTCACTGGGAAAAAAAAAAAAATCAATTCCAACTATTTTCTATAAGAAAATGTGAAACAGATTAAAAATAATTTAGATATTCTCATGCACAGTGCACATGAGGCACAATTGGCTGTGAACTAGCTCCAGCCAATAACTCGATATCTTGGGTTTGTGTCTTCATGGACAATAATGCAAGGGGGATGAGACCTGCACGCATTACACCTGCCCATCGGTTTGCTACCATTATGCCCTTCTGAGGCTAGGCTAGACTACAACTTGAACTGTTTTAAGGGAGAGCCTACAGATATCCTGCACTCATTCCCACGTCATGGGCTTGTCTAGGCACTTGCTGGATAACCCAGCAGGTAAGATGGCACTCTGTTCACACCTAGGTAGGTAAAGAGACTCTCCGGTTACCCCTTCCAATGTTGTTTTCCTCCAAAAAAAAAAAAAAACTGCAAATATCAAATTGCATCCTTGCTGATTTAATAAAACAACTCTAAGCATATGAAGCAATCCAGGAATTTTAGATCAGGTGAAGATTTCTACTAGTACGTGCATAACCGTTGATCCCACAAGAAACTGCAATAACATATATTTTTTTAATGATGCCAAGAGAATTTCTATGAGCAAAAGAAACTCTGGAATCGAATAAATCAAAGTGAAGTAAGAGATTTCATACTTTAAAGAGGCATGAATAGATAAGTAATGATGGTGATCTTTATTGAGGATACACATTAGGTTAACCATGAACAGCCTAAGAATTTTGAATGGGAAAGGGATTAGTCGGGACGTTGTTCCTGGACACCCGGTGCCAAAAAAATAAAAATTGAAAGGCAAAACATAAAGTTTTAATATGAAGAATGAATGTAACCAGAGATGCTTACATTGTCTTGATCAATTTCTTTGATGATGTCATCTAGATGGACATCACCTAGACCAAACTCTTTGCAAGCTTGTTGAAGCTCATCAATGGTGATGTAACCACTACTATCTTTGTCAAAATAGGAGAAGGCTGCTATCAGATTTTCCTCTCTCTCCATCTTATTCATGTGCAAAGTAGCAGCCAGAAACTCACCATAGTCTATTGATCCATTGTTGTCTATATCAGCCTGCCGACCCAATTCATTTACATTATAAAAACTAATATATTAAATAAAGTGGAACAAGGGGGAAACTAAATTATTGTCTAGTCATGGTGACAATCAATTTACCGCTTCCATCAGAGACTTGATCTCAGATTCCATTAGTTCAGTGCCCACTCTTTTCAAACCCTCTTTAAGCTCCTCAAATGTAATAGTCCCACTATTGTCTGTGTCAATCATTTTGAACAACTCTTTCAGACCACCAATTTCTTCCTCTGAAAGTCTTTCTGCTATGACCTGAAAATGAGATTTCCCAAATCAAAAAATGAACGAATTGCTTACATAGATACTGGGACAAATAAGAAGTGGCCACTAAGAAACAGAATTGTAAATATTAATAATATAAAGCAGTGCAAAGTGTGGAAATTGCCTTCATATTCGTGTCACTGGACACAGAAAAATAAACAAGAGCATTTTAACTTTGACACACTTCAGTCCTGAAGGAAACAAGTTAATATCTAACTCATCTATATTTCATACAGGTGTGAGAAGAAATTATATGGTAAAAATGATTGCTTGATAGATAAATGGAGAAACAGGCTCCTGATAGGGAGCGACAAGTGGCATAAAAAGACTCATTCAGCAGACCTGATAAATTGGGACTAAATTACGTACTTTGACATTTGTGTATTATGATATTTTTTCTGTGATGCTTAGATTTGGTCATCCAATTTTGATGTTATGCAGGTTGAAAGGGAAGTCTTTCCAGAAGTGTATGGGATTGCGCGGGCATAGGTTGCCTCAAGATCTTTTGGAGTTTTCCAGTGGCTCTCCCCGCTGGAAGGTCAGCTTTTCCAGAGCAGTACAAGAGTGGTATGTTGATGTCTTCTCAAAGTTTCTTAGTCTATTTTACTCCACAAGAGTGAGAACTGGAGAAGGTGATCAAGTCCTTTGGTGCCCTTCTCAAAAAGGGAAACTCACTGTTCATTCATTCTACCAAGCCCTCACCATCCAAGACACTAACCCATTTCCTTAAAGAAATATATTGGAAGACAAAGGCACCTAAAAGCAGCTTTCTTTGGTTGGACTGTTTTCTTAGGAAAGATCCTGAACATTGATAACCTAAAGAAACATTGGATCATTGTGGTGGACTGGTGTTGTTTGTGCAAAAAGGATGGTGAAACTATATATCATCTACTACTATAGTCTACTAGGAGATTGCAAAGGACCTTATGGAATGACTTATGTGGTAGAGTGGGTTTAGCATGGGTGAGGCCTAGAAGGTTGATTGACTTTCTAGCTAGCTAGAGGGGTGTGATAAAAAAATTGTAGCACTATAGAAGATGGTTCTTATTTGCATATTGTGGAGTATTTGGAGGGAAAGAACAATACAAATTTCAAAGATCATGAGTGGAGAATACACGAACTTAAAACTTTCCTTTTTTAACTCTTGGTTCCTCTAGGCAATTGTGATAGACTTTAACGGACTAAGTGCTCATGATTTTCTTGTATCAGAAGTTAGTCCTACTTAAATGTATCTTTTGTATATGTCCTGTATACATGGGCTATGCTTACTGCTTTCACTAATAAAACTCTTGATTGCTTAAGGAAAGAAAGTTCAGTTTGATAATATATTCTGAGACAGAAATCCATTTGAAAACGTAAATGGAATAAGTATTGTGGGGGAAAAGAAATATACCCGCAAAGCCATCTTTTTAAGTTTATTCATTGCTGAGAACTGCTTCAGCCGTGACAAAACTGCAGAACCCAGAGGTTTGTCTGGAGCAACTGTGTCATCTACAATCCATGGGTGACCTGCGCACAAACTTTGTCGTTATTGATTACTCAGATACAAGAGCACTAGAAAATCTAGGACATCAGATACTTCTATTTCTACAAGCAGCGCACCAAGTATATCAGGAATGAAAAACTCACATAGCACTTCATGGGCAGAGATTCTTTTTGTTGGGTCCCTCTCAAGCATCTTTCTGATCAAATCTTTTGCACTTTCTGAAATGCTAGGCCATGGTGCAGATTCAAAGTCTAATTTTCCTTGTAAAATCTGTCTAAAGATTCCTGTTTCAGTTTCTGCAAGTAATTGGACAAAATAGGTACAACTCAGGTATAATTGTCACATTAGGACCAGGGAATGGGGTGTTGCACTAATGGATGCAAAGTAGAGTACAACTGTCAGTAATATAGCCACAACTAAAAAGTATAAAATATCTTAGCTCATCAAGATGACTACCAGCCCAAAAAGGTGGAACTCCACTTAGTAAGATGTAAAGGATAACACCAGCACTCCATACATCTGCTTCAGGTCCATAATGCTTTTTCAAAACCTCAGGTGCAACGTAATAGGGACTTCCAACTACATCATGAAAAGCTTCTCCTGGAAGAAAACAGTAGCATTAGAGGAAGTAACCAGCAATTCACATCGAAACAAGACCATTTGAAGACCGGCCTGCCATCTGAGAATCATGGAAAATCACAATGTTGCATAGAAGTACATAAAATTGAAGACTTAAGTCTGAAATTGTTCCAGTGGGCTCTGTTTTGAATATTTTGGATTTGGCTAATATCTTGGGGTGTAAGGTAGCCTTGTTACCTATAAGATATCTTGGTCTTCCTTTGGGCGCTCCTCACAAATCTCTAATGATTTGGGAGGGTGTGATCGAGAAGATTGAGAGGAGATTGACTGGTTCGAAAAAGCTATATTTGTCTGATCTTCCTACATATTTCCTTTCTCTTTTTCCTTTGCCGGGTGGCTAATAGAATTGAGAGGATTTTTCGGAATTTTTTGTGGGGAGGTAATGGGAAGGAAAGAAAGTTTCACTTGGTTAGTTGTAATAATTTATCAAAAAAAAAAAGTTTGCTCACCGGTTTCTTGTGAAGGATTGGGGGTGCAAAATTTGAGGCTCTTCAACAAAACTCTTCTTGGGAAATGGCTTTGGAGGTATCATCTTGAGAGGGATGCATTAGGGAGAAATATTGTTGATGTTAAATGTGAAAGGATGTGGGGGAGTTGGTGTTCTAACAAAGTTAGAGGAGTGTATGGGGTGGGTTTGTGGAAGTCTATTTGGATGGGTTGGGGGGAATTTGTCAATCATTTTAAATACAAGGTGGGTGATGGGACAAGGATTAATTTTTGGCATGATATTTGGTGTGGGAATTTGGCTCTAAAGAATGTTTATCCCTCCCTCTTTAGGATTGCTAGAGATCAAGACACTGCAGTGGCTGATTTCTTTATTTTTTTTAAATAATAATCTTCAATGGAATGTCAATTTATTAGAGATGTGCATGACTGGGAAGTGAATGCCGTCTATAAAGATTGTTCAGGGAAGGGAGGGATAGTCTGCTTTGGATTCATGCTGGAAATTCCAGATTTTCGGTTAGCACCTTTTATAAGGCATTAACCTGTCATTGTGTCAATAAATACCCCTGGAAATACATTTAGAGATCTAAGGTGCCTAGTAAGGTGGCATTTTTCTGTTGGTTGGTATCCTTCGGAAAAAATTTTGACCATGGATAATTTGAAAAAGAGTGGATTATTTGTTGAAGATTGATGCTTCATGTGTAAGAAATATAGCGAATTTGTTTACCATCTATTTCTTCATTGTGAGGTGGCTAAGACTTTGTGGGATGGGACTTTTGGTAGGAGTCAGGATGGGTATTGCTTGGGTGATGCCTAAGCAAGTAGTGGATCTTTTTGCACGTTGGCAAGGTTTTAAGCGGAGTTGCCATATTGAAGATGATTCCTCCGCGTTTGATGTGGTGCTTATGGTTGGAAAGAAATGGGTGGTGCAAATAGAGAATGCTCGATGGGAGAACTTAGAGAGTTTTCCGGTAGGTTAGGGGCATGGGATGAGATATAAAATTTTCATCTCATCTCATTTCATCATTACAACTTTTTCAAATTTCCACACAAAATATTTTTTTTTTATAAGTCCACACAAAATATAATAAACAATTTAACTTTTTCAAATTCTAATTCAACTTTTTCAAATCCCAAAGCAATAATAATACTAAAAAATAATATTTTAAACTTTCATCCAAAACTAAAAATTCTCATCTCACTCTCCAAACCTATCTGGCTCTTGTATTGAATGGAGATAATCTTCATGATTTGCTTTTAGCCTTTTCTAGCTTGTATTTAGGTGCTTTCTCTTGTATATTTCATGTGTACTTGGGCTATGCCTATTTACTTATTAATAAAATTCTTTTATTACTTATAAAAAAAAATTTGAAGACTTAAATCAGTGAGGTAACCCATAGGTTTTGGCACTATTAGACTATTCACCAGACAGTTTGTTTCCGCCACATGTACTCACGCCAATGGCTATAGTCCAGTCTAACAAGTTTAGCAAACCCCCGCCAGAAGATCCCAGAAATAAAATAAGAATTTATATGGGAGAAATATCGAAACAACTTCCAGATGTAGACAGTAAATTAGCACAGATATCATCTCAGTAAGCAATCAAGAAACGTTTAACTACTACATTTAATTAAAATCTACATGTCCACTTCAACATCCATTAGAACCACGACAGAACAGTTTAAAAATCCACCAAATTCATAAACAATGAAGAGAGGACGCAAACTGAAAAGTACTCATCAACCGCCGGGGCTGCCAAAGAAAGGCACAGAAATACAAACCACCATTTCCAACGAAAACCAAGAAAAACGAAGGAAACCAAGAAACCAACCTGGCTTGTAGAATATAGACAAGCCGAAATCGGTGGTCTTGAGCTTGGCATCGTCACCAGGACTATCAAACAAGAAATTCTCGGGCTTGAGATCCCTATGCATGACCCCAAGGGAGTGACAAGACTCCACCACTCCAACAATAGTCTTTATTAGCTTCACCGCCTCTCTCTCACTGTAATGCCCTTTCTGCACAATCCTATCGAACAACTCACCCCCAGCGCACAACTCCATAACCAAGTGAACGAAAACCGAGTCCTCATAAGTCCCTTCGATCCGTACCACATGTGGATGCTCAGAGAGGTGGTGCATAATCTGAATCTCCCTCCAAACATCGTCGTAGTCTTCCTTGCATAGGAGTTTTCTCTTGGGGATAGACTTACAGGCGTAGTGAGCATCCGTGGACTTGTGGGTACAGAGGTAGGTGGTCCCAAATTGACCTTGGCCCAGCTTCTTCCCAATAAGGTAATGTTCTCTCAGCCTTGGGGTCTGATACGGCAACACCGTGGTCACAGGCTTTGTAGTCGTCGATTGTGATGCCATGCTCTGCTTCTTCATGGCCCCAGCCTCTTATTTTTGTCTCTTTATTTTCTATTTCTCTTAGACTTGGATCCTCCACCTCTCTCTATCTTCGTCAGAATGTTTATTGGATTCGCTCTTTCTTTTTTGCAATTCTTGATTCTGAATCAAAGAAAAGGTCAAAAGAAAAAGAAAAAGGCTGTTGTTCACACCAGTTTTCTCTAATGGCGTCGGTCGCTATCCCGACTAATTTACTAAAGTACTGCTTTTCCTACCTCCGCCATTCTTCTTTATAAAAATGATTTGAATTTTTTAGTCAAAAAGAAGGAAGATGGTGGGAATTTGAGACGTAAATCTGGGGGCTGGTTTTATTGGTGGGGGAGGACAGGACATATCTAGGATGGAAGATTTCAAGATAGAATGGGCAGTGGGCACCCCCATTATTACATACAAACATATTATATATATATAATTATTACATACTTACATATTATATATATATATGTATATATGTCGGAGTAACGTGTAAAGTTTGACTAATTAGGTAAGATAAGATTTTTAATAAAAATAATACGATTTTTTACATAATTAATGCACTAAATTGAATAACCTCTTTGTAAAATTTGTGTTGTAATATTTTTTTAAAATAAGATAAGATAAGATGATTTTAAATAAAATATAAAAATTAAATAAAATATTATTATTATTATTTTGATATTTAAAAAAGTTGAATTGTTTATTATATTTTATGTAAAAATTTGAAAAAATTATAATGATAAGATGAGATGAGATCACTTCCTAATCCAAACGAGGCCTAAATATAACAAATGCTCATGTATGATATGAATTTAATCCTTGTGTATGTTCAATAGAAAAGTAAATAATATAAATGGAAAAAATTCAAAACATGTTAAATCAATACAAATTATAGAGAGTGAGATCAAATTATCTCCCACCATTTTCTATTATTTCTTAACAAAATATATAAAAAAGAAATACCTACTACTTTAAAATTAAAAGCACATCAATTTTTCTTAATCATTATGTCTACAAATTATGACCCAGAAAGCCAACCTCTACAAATAAAATATATTAGACATATAATATATATGTTCGTACGAGTAAACTCTATTCAAAGTTGTACCATCATGGAATTAAATAATACTATATAATTAGACAGATTGTGAAAATTAGTTATGGATTTAAGCTTTATTAAAATTATAGTAAATTATAAACGAAAATGTAATTTTGAATCGAGAAAATAAAAAAACAAATGTACATATATGACTAGTAATAATAAATATACATCTAAGAAAAAAAATCACATATAATCAAATCCATAAACAAAATAATACACAAATACACATTTTAGATGATCTACTAATATTAAATAATAAATACCAACTATACAAAAATACTTGTATTAGGATGCTGCTAGCTAAATCTTCTAATGATTGTGTTTGGGTACTTTAGGTATTCTCAACATAATTAACTAATATTTATTATTTTATTATTACTTTTCACATATTTTTTTACTACTATTCAATATTCTATTTTTTTTTTTTTTACTATTATTCACAATACTTTTCAACACTTCTCACTACCCAAACCTATTTGTGAAATTTAAACATTTTGGTGGAGTAGTTGAATGGAATTATTTTTGTTAAAACTTATTTTCAAGTTTAAGAATAGAGCACGTATGTCTAGTTAAATGTTTTTGACATTTTATCTCAGTTTCTCTTCATTTTTCCTCCATCTGTAAGACAAAAAACATAAGAGAATAAAAAGTTACATTTACATATTAACAACATTTGCAGTATATATATATATTGATCACATACACATCATGAATAGGTGTCATGCACGTACATTAATTACATATTGATTCCTATTGAATGCCAAAACTAGTTTTGATATTAATTATGTGTATGAATTTATGGGGAAATCACAAAACCTTGGAACCCAATAAAAACCAATAATATTACATGAAGTTCTCGACAAAATTTGTTGCATATATAAGCTAGCCTAGTCTAATCAACTTTAATAAATCGAATGACTTTTTATCTCAAAAATATTATTTATATTTTAACTTTTCTATTTGATTAAAAGTTGAATAGACTATATATTATTTCTCTTACTTACTAGACTATTTCAATTATTTCAAATTAATATATTTTTAAGAGATCACAACTGTATACCACGTTACGGACATAAAAAAAAATGTGACTAATTCTTTAATAAGTTTTTATTCAAATTAATTATTTAATTAGTGGAAGTATTTGCTTAATTACTAGGTAAATTGTTGTCAATTTCATGAGTATTATTGATGAGTAATATAGAGAGAGTGAGTCAACTTTCACTCTTGTTTATTTTATTACCTGCCGCTTTTCTGCATCATGCATTCAACACACATGTTAATTAATTTTGAAAAAAAAAATCGCATATAATACACTTACGACCTACCTACTTTGCAAATGCCTTTATCTGAAAATTATAATTTTGAAATAGTAATAACAGATTTAATTAAAGAAAATAACGATTAGAAAGAAATAGTTGCTTTTCCACAAAGCAGGTAGACCCGACTTATAGGAGACCCGACTTATAGGAAAACGAGTTCATGAGACTTCTAGATATTTTTTTTTTTATTTTTTAATTACCCATTGGCCATTAAATAGAAAAGGCTTCGATTGAAGATATATTTTTTTTCAACTTTAACCATGTGCATGCATCCATCTTTCTCTTCTTCCAATGCAACAAATAATATGATCTATTGCAAATAAAATAATTAAGGCCAATAATAGGTTGCAAATTAACGGGAAAATAAAAATTAATGGAAAAAAGAAAAGTTAACAGAAAAATAAGGAAATTTATTGTAACAGTTAGATAGCCACTTATTATAATATAATAGAAATATATAAATTATAAATACGAAATATTTTCTTAGAAAAATGGATTAAAAAAATATATTTATCATCTATTTTTTCATCATCTTCTCATTATTTCATGATATGGCATTAAATGATAGGTTCACAAGAAATATAATATAGAATGCTATGTACAGTCGTGGCGTGCACAAGCGTCGTGTAGTCGCTTTGAAAAAGAGTGAGGTCTACTATTAAAAAAATTAATTATTTTTTCATATAAATCTCGTATTTATTAGTGATTGCACGACACATGCACAATTACGACTTTAACTATCATTTTTCATATAATAAAGAATTTACAATCATTTAATGCCTTATTATAAAATGATGTGAGAATTATGATAATTGAGATGATGATTTTAACATAAACACTTGATTATTTATCTCGAAGTATTTTTATAAATAGGATTTAGGAGAGATATATCCATAATATTTGGTTTTAAAGTGTTTAATATAATATTGTTTTTGGAAAGTAGTCTTTAACCTTAAAGAGTGAGATCCTTTTATTTCTTTTAATTACAATTATAAGGGTTATTGAAGTTTTAGAATACAAACATTTCTAAAACAAAAAGTAAAGATTTTTTTATTTTATTTATAATAGGAAGCGTTTTAGCTATTTTCTTATATAATTGAGTAGGGAAAAATGTTGTGGTCCGGACAATGGATTCCAAATGATTTTTTATTTAATATTTAAGGAAGTATTTAATATATAAAAATTATTTTTTTAATGATGTAAATTTTTTTATAAAAAAATATTTTAAAAAATTAAAAAATTGTATGAAAGAAAAAAAAGAAAATAAAAGAAGGAATTAGAATTACACTTACCGGAACAATGTGTCGCGGTACAACGTTGTTGCGTTACTTGCTACCGAGAAGAATCTGCTTATTTTAAGAGAGAGAGTAGAATTGAATAACAATGAGATAGGAAAATGAGAAATAATATTTATCCAAAATTTTTTTAAAAGGAATTGAGTAAATATAAAATTTATATAAAAAATTAATTTTTTAATAATAAATCTTATTCTTCTTTTATGGCTCTTACATAACTCATAGTTGTATCTAAAATTACTCTAAAAAAATAAATTGGCAAAAAGAAAATGAGCTACACCAAGATTTGAAGTTTGGCATGCAGCAAAGTACTACCTTATTGTGTTTTCTTCCCTTTGAATAAATACTGAATGAACTTTGATAATTGGATTATTGGATTCTGATCTGTTCAACCTCAAACATTAATTCAATTTTCACATGGATTAATTAGTACTTTTTAAATGCAAAGAGGATATATGTGCGTGTCATGTGTGTGTATATAATATTGTATGTATATAGATATATATGAACATGGTTGACCCACTTACCCAAATATTCTTGGATAACAAGATTCATTATTTAGCCAATGAGAATTTGGATTAACTTCAAATAAGAGTCATGCTACATCTACAAAAGAATTATATAAAATAATCTTACAAATTGACGTGACTTCATTTGATCTGTTAGATCTAGGAGTGGGTAGCGGCTGCCCGTTGCACCGCCCCGTTCGCCTCACCCCCACCTGGGTGAGATGGGAGATCTGCTTCGCACAGATGGGGATAAGGCCCCCCACCCAATATGAAAGGGGTGTTGCGGAGGTGGGGGATGGAGGGGGCTCAGCCCCGCTCAATAAATCCTCCGCCTCGCCCCCACATGTATAAGGCCAACCCAATCCCCCCAACTCAGTTTCCCAAACTCTCTCGATTTCTCTAATCCTGAACTCTCTCGATCTCGTTTGCCATGAAAGTAACAGACGCTGATAGAGAGGAATCGATTTCGTTTGCCATAAAAGTAACAGGCGCCGAGGTAGATGTTGATCTGGGTTTGTGACTTTGTTAATTGTTGTAATAAACACCGAGGCGGCGAGGACGATGAATCTGTCTTGATCTTTGTAACTTGTTCTGGTGTTTGGATTTGTTGTAATCGATTGGGGGAGTCAGGGAGGAGGGGCGGATGGATGGAAGTCCACCCCCGCACCCCGTGTAGTGGACGGGGTATCCCGCCCTAGCATGGACGAGGGCATATTACGGGGAAAAAATTTCCACCCCTGCCCATGGGGCAGGGGGCGGGTAGCACTCCTAATTAGATCTATTTTATAATAAAAATAATTTTACAATATGATAAATCACATCAATTTATAAGATTAATTTTATACAATCTCTTTATAGTTAAAGTATTTCCCTCCAAATAATTGGAACAATTTTAGGACATATATATATATATACCACTCGAAGAACTGAACGGGTACTTGATTTTATTAATTATGGGTAGGCTGACGTAATCCATGACGAATAAGTACTTGTATTTTTTATTTGCATTGATTTTCTTTGTCCCCAAGAAAGTTTGACAATCAAATGGTTGAAGTTTACCAGCAAGTGCTATATATAAAGCTTGATCAAGTTGCGTTGGACTTCAGTATCCAAGAGAAAAAATTAAGCAAAAAGAGAGAGATGGCTGAGGAAAACAAAGTTACGCTGCATGGATTATGGCTTAGTTCCTACGTTAAGAGGGTGGAGTTGGCCCTCAAAATCAAAGGCATTCCTTATGAGTATGTGGAAGAAGACATGAAGAACAAATCCCCACAGCTTCTGAAGTACAATCCCGTTCATAAAATGGTTCCTGTCCTTGTTCATAATGGTAAACCCATTGTTGAGTCGTCTGTCATCCTCGAATATATTGATGAAACCTGGAAAAATGGTCCTCCACTTTTGCCACGAGATCCCTATGAAAGAGCACAAGTTCGCTTTTGGGCTAGCTTTGTCCAGCAACAGGTCAGATTGATATATTCTAGCAACCTTAAATTCCAGCCCTTTTTACATAGATGTTTGCATCTTTATTCTATCCTTGTTCATTACTACCAAGCTGCTTTCTGATTGAATCTTTAACTCAATTCAATGAACAATCTTCCATTTAAAAAAGTAGTAAAACTTCACTCTGTTTCAAGAACTAATGCTTGTAGCTGCATGCCATGCAGTTGTTTGAGACAATGATCTCGGTAATCAAATCCGAAGGAGAAGCACAACAGAAAGTCATCAAGGAACTGCTTGATAAATTAAAGGTGTTGGAAGAGGGAATTAAGAAGATTTTTCCTGAGGAGATTCCAACCTCCATTAACCACGAGACCGTAGGACTCCTGGACATTATGGTTGTAACCTGCTTCGGCCATCATGAGGTTCAGGAAGAAGTCCTTGGTTTTAAGTTTATAGACACAGAAAAGATTCCATCGTTATTTTCTTGGCTGAAAACTCTGAATGAGATACCTGCGGTGAAAGAGGCAACGCCCCCTCATGAAAAGCTGGTGGAAGCTCTCAAATATATCAGACAACTTTCCCTCAATAAATAGCAGTTGGATCTGTGGCGTATCAAGCTTATTAAATAAGTGAAAGCAATATTAGGTTGGGTAGGGTTGTCAGGTTTTGCTGGTCATTGCTCTTCATCTAATAATCTTTATGTTATAATAAGGCGTATGCATGGCTACTTCTGTCTAGTAAATTTGGTTCCCTTCACAATACAACGTTTGCTAGCAAGTTTATGTTCATTTCACCTGATGAATATCTTCAAGTGTTGTCAATTTCATCCTCCCAAATCTACCTATATGATATAGACAGTGAAAAAAAGAGCATCCTACTCTATATATAGTACAAGTGTACAACCCATGCGAACTTTCTCCTTGAGATGGAAAATATTTCAAACTAGGAACTGTAGAGTCAAATTTCTGATTATGATGTCCACAATGTGTGCATAGCATGCAATTCACTCATGTCGGTGGACATCAGAGACATTTTGTAAAGCTCCCTGAGCTTTCCAGCTTCTCCAGACCTATTGGATACGGGATTTGTTTGAGAGACTGGCGATGATTTGTTTGCACTTCCTGAAATTGTCACGGCCAACATTTTCTTCAAAAGCATCTGCAACTGTCTCCAAAATTTTGCATGTGTATCAGGATGGTCTGTTCTGAAAGAGTCTGAATCCTTATCTGATACATAACGTCCTTCAAGCATGCGAGACAGAGCTGATTCCAGCATCTATAAAACAAATGCAATATATTAGTAACAGTGCTAAGTAGACCAGAAATAGTGAAGTCCAAGAACATTTTTTTATAAGTAGAGAAGTCCAAGAACATACTGCATTTGAGTGAAAAAAGTCGAAAAGGGTTAATGAAAGAGCCGATCTTTCTATGAGAATAGTCAGGTACATAGTGGGATGCGTTTGTGGGCCATAAAAATCTATGGCTCTGTGCCAGTTTCTCTCGGCCAAGGAAGCATACTGCTTGACCCGTTGAAGAATGCTGTTTTCACCTTTGGAAAAGTTGCTATTCTTCTGATCTGACTTCAAAAATTTCAAACAACAATCCCGTTGGTAGCAAGCGAGCTGAAAATAAGCAAATGCAGCTTCCTGTTTGCGCAATTCACCTAGCGATTCATACACAGACAGTGCCACCCGTATGGCATCATTAGCTGAAATCTCATGCTTTCTTGATTCTTTCCTCGCTTTCCTGTCACTGGAATTGGTATAACCTACAGATTTACCTTCCAAGGCTCCATTTTCAAAAACTTCTGTAGTTACATCTTCTTTTGCCAAGAGCATGCCAAGCCTCAGATATGTATGTGCAAACTGAGTCTGTACCTCGTTCCTCAAGGCACTTGTCACAGATTCATCCCCTTCAGCAACAAGTATCAGTTCTGACTTCGCTGCCCCGTAATATCTCAGTGATTCAGTATATTCTAGTTTGGCAGTCTCCAATGCTTGGTTGTACGCATTATGGAAGAGTGCATGTACTTTGAGATCTTCAATCTTTGATACCATCTCTTCAGCCAATGCACGTCTGCCATGGCCCAAATTACAATTAATTAATATAATGTTGGTGTGATCAGAGACTTCCCTGAATGCATTTATGGCATCTGCAAAAGCAACTTCAGCTTTGTTCAATTCTCTTCTTTCGAGCCTGTTACGACCCAGTTCATTAAAAACCCACCCTTTCTTCTTGACTACAGATTGTAGTTCTGCTGAATCCGATGGATATCCACCCAGCGCCTTTGTAGCTTCTTCATAACAGGTTAGGGCAGTTAAAAGATTATGCTCTGCATCTCTGACTACAGGACCCCCAAGGTACTTAAATATTCCACCATTTTTCACTTTGGGTGTTTCTCTAGAAGACATTTCAGTTTGTGAGGTAACTGTGGAGCCTGTACCATGCATCTCCAGAAATCCGTCAACTTTTTTAGTATTAGTTCCCAAAGATTTTAGCCCAAGATTAGCATTATCAGTATAAGGAACTTCTTTTAGGCTTTCATCATTTCCGTTGTGCTGTAAATGCCCACCATCAAAAGTCTTAGTATTGTCCATCCGGTGATGAGCATGCCCATCTTCAGGGTCTCCCAAAAGGGAGCAGGATGTGCTCTTTGAATAAACTTTCTTTGACTGTTTTCTGCCATAACCTACAGAGCGCATATCTGCATTGCTACTGCTTGCACTGCTACCACTGCTTGCCCTGTCACTCTGGCAGCTGCAATTTACCAAGGAGCATGAGCTGCAATTCTGGCCACACTGGCCCAGCTGCTTCTTGAGCCTTTTAACTTCCTTCACCACCTCAGAAGAGATTCTCAACTCTCTAGTATTGGATTTCCTCTCTGCGTGCATTGAGATCTCTTTACCATGTACCACATGGAACTCAACATAAACATCTCCAACCAGTGTCCACACCCTGGCCCAGAAGAGGTAAGTGGAAGAGTATTGCTCAAGAGTAAGAGAATCATCTGTGGAGCTGGATTTCTCATCCGTCATATCACCACCGTATAATCTTGCCTTTTCATTTCTTTCACTGAATTTCTTCTGCAATGATGAGCAACTGATCATTGAAGAAATGAACCTTGTATCTTCAAGATGCTGAGGCATTGATCCGTAAGTAGAACATGCCAATTCCACCACCTTTAATGCCTGATGCAACTGGCCATCCTCCTTATAAGCTTGACCAAGTGCCAAATAAGATTCTCCAAGCAAAAGAACAAGTTTCCACAACTTATGATCCAGTTTTAATGTTGGAAGCCATTCCCGAATGTCACAAACTTCAATACAGTCAGCATCACCACATGCACAAACAGAAAAATTCGTAGACGAAGGCAGTGCATCTTTAGTTCCACCGCTTTTGCCCACCAGCTGTGGCTCAGTGCTCTGCAGTTGGCGCATCCATCTGAGAGACTTGATAGCCTGAGAAACATGATGTACTGCAGCTAACTTAGAGGATATGGGATCAACAACAGTTTGAACTGGTGTTGGTGCCACCTTGCACAAAGCGGAGCTTTCATTGTCACTGGAACTTGTCACAGCTCCTGGATCTGTTAATTCCGTGTCACCTACTTCTATCAATTTTTCAGAAGCAGATAAATATGCCTCCAACGTCATCTTGACAGAAGTCTCTGATTCTAAATCTTGAAAACTTTGTCCATCCTCGTATGGTTTATCCTCCGCAACTAAAGGGGAGACCTTTTCATGCCCAACTGATTCTGAATTACCACCTACAAAGTCCGAAGATTCTTCCTCGGCATCAATAACTGTAACTTCGCATTCCACAGGAAGAGATTCAGATGTTAAATCCAGCTCTTCATCATAATTTAAAATAAGCCTTGCAAATTGTTCATGAGCGCATGCACGTACAACCTGTTTGGCACAATATTAATTGTAAGAGCAAACATATACATGTACTTCAACCAATTAAAATGAAGGTAATAACATAGAAGTGTTTAATTTTTAGCTTAAAAGTAATTCAGGAAGCATACCAGATGATCTGGCTCATCAAGAAAATCCAAACATTTTTGGAAGAACCTCACACATCTGGCCCTATTGTTAGAAGCCTGCAGCAAACCAACGATAATTAGTGAGAGCTACTTAGAGGCTACAAGCCAACATATGAATGAAAATAATTATATCTCTTCCACACCATCGAAAATGAAAGCCTGTGAGCAATTCGGTACAGAAGAGTCCCTAATGAATACAAGGAATCACTTCGTCCCCTTTGCAATAGAGAAGACAGGGAGCTTGAGGCATCATCACAATCATCGGAGGAATGGTTCTTGGGAATAACAGAAAGATCAAAAAGTTGAATTACATCTTCCCCCGCACTTTTATAAAGCTGCAGAAATTGAAGTAGGACAAAAATAACAGGTTCACTGGCAATTTAAAAGTAAATAGATGGAAAAGAAATTGAGATCAAACATACATATTATGAACTCAAAAAGAGAATACCCGTATGCAAAACAAATGGGTGTGGGTGTGTGTGTGCGCACGCACGTGAGAGAGAGAGAGATTTAAAAAAACATGCTTGGGGGATCAGCTACAACTGCCTAATTACGTGATTAATAAAATTTTCTTACTTATAAAAAGAAAAAAAGAAGAAGCAACAACTGCATCAAATAAAAAATAAAAATAAAAATCAAATTATCATTCAAGCTTCTGAGTTGATTGTTACTCTAGGGAAATAAAGTTTGTTCAATAATTTTAGTTTGAAGTTTATTTTCCTAACATGTAAGAACTGACAAGCATATAGATTGATTTGATTCAGATTTAGATCATTTTATGTAAGAAGACATTGCTTTTGCAAATTCAAGTTGAACTTACGGGGCATAAAATCCATGGTTAGCATTCATTATTTGAAGGTAGTTCACATTTAAAGAGAGTGAATATAAATCACAACAGTACCCAATAAGCACCAGGATCCTGCTTGCAGTTATCTTGGAGGAACCTCAAAACAGAAACACCATTTTGCTGGATTACGTAAGGATAAAAAGCAGGAGTTCCATCCTCAGAGATTCCTTTCAATAGAAATATATCATCTGTTTTCAGAAGCTCATAACCTTGAACAACGCCATTTTGATGATAACAGATGGCCAACTCAGGCACACTTGCCATAACATTGTCGAGCCAAGCTTCAAGCCAAGTTAATGGAGTGACCTATCAAAACATGGATGAAAAACATCAAAAAAAAGTATAAACACAAGCATGGAAAATTTCAAAAGTTCACAGCCCACCTGTCGTGTAACGTCCCATAAATGCAAGCTGACAGCAACATATTTTTCATTACTGAACAGAAGTAAGTCACTGCCCAAAAGCATACGGAAGTTGTGAAACTGCCAAAATAAAACCCTTCGAAACCCATCATTTCCAACTCTTCTATGTTTTTCAGATTCCTGCATGGAGCACCTGGGCTTCTCACCAACTTGTGAAGCCTTTTTGACATGATCCCGCCCCTTATTTCTCTTATTCTTCTTACTGCCCCAAAAGATGCTATCTTGTTTGACTTGAGGGTACTCGGAACAACAATTGGATCCTTCATCTGGAATGACACTATCGCACTTCCCCGCAAATTGAGTTCTATTTCCCCCAGGAAGAACACAAGAATTTGATTGCTTCTGTGATGGAACATGATGAGTAGGAGGACAATCACAAGCCTCCATTCTAACTGAATGCATGGCAAAATTCAAAAATAAAGAATCTGCAGATTTTGACTGATTGTTGTGTCTTCTAATCAACTTTTCTCCCTCTTCAACATCTGGCCTGCACTTGATAAAATAGAATAGAAATAAAGATACAGCTCATTCTGTAGTAGAATTTTTTTAAGTATTTCTCAGAAAATCAATGCTCAACAATAATTAATTTTGAGAATCTAATTCACAAAGAGCAAAAACTCCCAAGAATTAACGTCATTGTTGTTTAAACGTACTTAAAATTTGATTGATCGCATGGTTCAAATAGATTACAACTAGTACAGACAAATTTCAATTGGTAAAGATAGCCTTGCATTTTAAACATTTTAAAAAAATTATGGGAGTGGAAATTCTAGGGAATTGTCAAATGGATAGACAAACTTCAATCATATCCATCCACTGACAATTCACTCCTAGAATTCCTTTGCAACAAAAAATCTTGAAAAAATTTTAAGGGATGAAATTAAGGCAGTAGGCAAATACCCACCCAGTATTCAGAACAAGAGTCTGTCCAACACGATGAACAGCAATTGATAATCGTGCCTTAGAATATGGCATTTTAAAGATCTGCTTCAGAATGTCAGCTGGAGCAATCACATCTATCTCATCCCCATACTCAACCAAACCAGAAACTGCAAGGGCCTCACATTTCCTAGAAAAATTTGATGTAACAGCACCACCTTCCCAAGGTAAATCTGCCAAGCATGAGCACCAGTGCAAATGATTCAGCAAAGAAGCAAATAAGAAGTAAAGCATTATCTAAATTTTGTTTATATTAGTGTAACAATACAGTAACCTAAAAAGGGGACTCATACCAAATTGTAGCCCTCCACACCCCCCCCCCCCCCCCCCCCCCCCCCCCCCCCCCCAAAAAAAGAGAGAGAGAGAGAGAACCTTTTTTTTTTTATAAGTAAAAATATTATATATATCAAAAGGAATAACCAAGTACATTGAACGTATACAAGAAAACACCTTGCCCATATTAAAGAGCCCCTAATGACCCAAAAAGCCCGTAAAAAACAATCCAAAATACATTAATCCCAAAACATCCCGAGAAGAGAACCTAAGAAGGATTAAATTGGGCCCTTGCTTAATTGATCACCCTAGCAAATAGTTGCAACAAAGGGCACAGGTCCCTTTTCCTTTTCAGAACATAGGATGTGAAAGTACCCATCATTCAAACATATTCGGTCTTGGCTCTGTGAATCAGCACATTCCTGACCAAAACCGGTGCATGAAAGAGTAACAACTCAGGTATCTAAGATTGGTTTGCTTGTAACTATAGTATAATGATAGTCATTGATTGATCCTGAGTATGGCATCTCTTTGTTAAAAACAAGGGTATGGGGTGATTGTTGATTAAAGAGCAGAAATTCCGCAACAACAAAGAGTTAAGTTCACAAGAACCTAGACTCTTAGCGTCCAGAAAGATCAGTAACTCATAAAATTAGCTTCTGCAAAGGGGAAAAAGTTATTGAGCCAAAAGCTAGAGCTGATATGTGACCCTTGATTTCATAGAGAACACCAGAGTTGTAAGTCTAAATGTGATTGGGTTGTGTCTATTAGCAGAGTAAGGCTCGGTGGCAAGAGCTTAAGTGAGGAATTAAGCTTTTCTAACCATCTTTGAGTTTGACATTGATGAAAATCTCACCTAGCAACTAATAATAATCATTTCAAACAGCCCACCCAGATGGTTGTTATTTGAACTGGGAAGCCTGTGGCTCTGTGCATCCAGATTCATGGAAGATAAACTTGAGCATATAGAGTAATAGTTGAAGAACCTCAAAGAAATATTGAGTCATGGACTCCACCCACTCAAAACATAACATCAAACAGCATGTGTTAAATTGACAACAAAACTAGATCATGCAACTGCTCCTACCTTCCTGGCCCGTTTGACATATTGCCCCTAGGCATTTCCAAAGAAATAATCTCTTTACCATTACAAAGGAGCCTTCCTTATCTGAAAACTTTAGCAAGGTCCAAGCAACCCCAAACACATACTATAACATACTGTATAAACTATACATCAGTTGAGTTCAAAGGATCATCATTTTTTGGGTCCCGCTGGGAGGCCAGTAAACGCAACCAGTAGGATACACACATAGATGGAAATTGTCAGTTCCATTGATTTATAGCAGAAATGCTATTAACCAGGAGACTATATAGAAGTCTCAGACCTCCTTGGCTCATGAATTTTTCATGTCTTCATTTAAGACATTGTTTTGGATGTTGTGGTTGGCGTAAGGGGAAAAAGAAAAAGGAAACAAAAAAAGCAATTGAAACTGAAGGGAGGAAATTAAGAAGCAAAAGATCAAGGGTAAACAAGACTAGCGAACTCTAATTGGGCTATAGTTTTGGTAAAGGTAAGATTAGAACAGGATCCCAAATACTTATACATGTCCAGCAAAAAAGAGAATGGAGAAGTTTGGGTGACACGGGAAATTGGAAACTTTGCATGGATGCAGTGGCGAAGTGCTTCTGGAGTTAATTAATTTTTAGATATTCATCTGTTTATAGATTCTTTAAAGGAGTATTATCTACATGGAAAATTATTAGATACTCGTGTACAGATGAAATCATGAAACGGTACTCCCATTCTATCGTAATATGCCATGTAATTAAAAATGCTTATGTAAGTAGTAATTTTAATTGTATGACATCCTATGATGGGATGGGCCGGGAGTATAATCTAATAAGTAATAATTACTCTATGAACAGACATCCAAGAAAAAAACACGTTCATTAAGGTAGTAAACCTTAAAATTACGTAAACAGATATCTACAAGCAGAAACACAATGAATGCATACTGAGTAGTGAAATATCAAAATCAATTCTGGAAACTAAGAGCGAAATCCATCTAATTAGATAATCTAATGCTGTGCAATGGCAAGAAGAGCCATAAGGATCACAAAACGTGACATTTTTGTGATCAAAGGCCTGTGTGCATATCCCCCAAAGAACCGCTAAAATCGGAAGCACGGAAATGTAAAGTATAAAAAGGTACTGCAACACGTATCAAAAATGAAATTATTGAATGAGTTTTTCTATGCAAGCTATTATAATGCGTTACAAACTGAAACTGCAAAAAAAAAAAAAAAAAAGGATCAATGCGCACACCTCCGTTAGCCTTGGACTGCACAGAAGCAATAGGAATAAACTTTTCCGGAAACTTGGAGAAAATCGGAGGCGTATTGAGATCCGTCTCCGTCGGAAGCATCCGATACCGAGGAGCGCTAACTCTTTCATTAGAACAAAAAATATATATATTCAATTTTTTTTCTTTTGTTAAGAGCTAAAAAACACAAAATTGGAATCGGCAAAAAGCTCAACCGAAATAGTTAAAGAAAATCGAGGGAGATAGATTACGCTAGGGGTGATGGGATGAGAGCGGAGGAATCGAAAGATTGGAAGGATTTGTCCGTGGGAACGGGAATAGAACCACAGAGGAATCCGACGGGCTTGGGCCTAACGACTTCAAGTCTTCCGACGCACTGGCACTGAAGGTCTCTCTCCGATTTCGCCATGGCGAGCGGGAGGGCATGCGGCGCCCGGGGGGGTGGCGGATTTCTATCGCTTTTGCTTTCTTGCACTTTGTTAGTTTGAAATTGGTTGGCACGGTCTCTTCTCCTCTGTAATGAAGATGAACTTCAACTGGAAGCAAGCAAACGCGTCAAAAAACCAATTGAGCTCGACGAGGAGGAGGAGGAGGAGCGGTGGAGTGATGATCTTCCGACGTTTCATTCAAATCTAGCGTAGTTGCTAGTAGTAGAATTAAAATAGAGATGCGGGTGTATGTTTGGGTACGAGGTTCTGCTTTTCCCTGTCCATAATAAGTTTGTAATGGTTATCCAAACGAGACGGTCTTTCCAAGTAACTAATAAGGCTGTGTTTGTTTCTGAGGAAAGCGTGATCCGGAACTTCTCGAATGTTGATTCTTGAACTGCGAAAATATCTTAGGATTCACAGAAATCGTAGATAATGTGATATTTTGACCTTTTATTGCTTCTCATAAGATTTTTTTTTTTTTAATTGGGGGAGGGGGTTGAATTCAAAACCTTCATTTTAAAGACTTGGGTGTTATGTCGTCAAGCTCGTCAGCCACAGGCCTTGGCACTAGAGTTCCATTTTCACTTTCAAATGTAATGGCTGTTTTGAGTTTTATTAGGAGTTTTAAAAATCGTTTAAATAATATTAAAAAAATTTTAATGTAAAAATTAAATTGTCTTACCTATTAAATTACTTTTTAATTTTAAATAAGTTATAAAATACTTTTGAAGAAATATATCATTTTCTCAAATGTGGTTTTTTGAATAATGTAAACATAATTTGAATTTTAAAAAATTTGTCAATAGATAAAAATATCCATATAATTTTAAAATAATTATAACTTTTATACTTTCAAGGATATAATTATAATTTTTAAAAAATCGAACGATCGTCTTTTCTATATCAAAAAATACTTTTTTAATTTATTTTTAAACAAATATAACATATTTGAAATAGTTTTAAACATATGGTTACCAAATAGTAAATAACTTTTTAATAGTAAAACTTATTATTTAAACTATAAGCTATATATCATAAAGTTATAAATTATATTTTCTATTGCAATCCCAAACATGCACCAAGTGTAAAGTAGCTTAGGCAATTTTTTTTAGAGATTGTTTGGATAGTGAGATAGGATGAGATGATTTTATATGAAAGTTAAAAGTTAAATAAAATTTTGTTAAAATATTATTATTGTTTTGATATTTGAAAAAATTAAATTAAAATGTGAAAATGTTAAATCGTTTATTATATTTTATGTAAAAATTTTAAAAAATTGTTATAATTAAATAAAATAGATTGAGAGTGTTTTTTTAATACAAACGATGTTTTAATGTTATTTCTCACACAAAAACTTTGTTCTTTCCATTTGATAAAACGTATTCTATATATATATATTTTTTTGGCCACTTTATTATATATAGTCCATGTGCATTCTATATATCTATTTTTTTGAATCTCTTTATGATACTTTTATTTTAATCCACTTTTTTAAATGCATACTGATAAATCATCTTTGTTAAACTTAAGATTTCAAGTTTTGTGTAATTATATATTTACACATGGATTTTGATGATAACAAATGAATTCAAAGAATAAAGGAGTCTCAAGCTCAAGTTATCTACACAATGGAGTCAAGCACATCAAGAAACCAAGCATGAGCAAGAAGGGAACAAACTCACATTAAAGTCATAGAGTAATATTGTAAATCTCTTAAAATTCGAAATTAGGATTAAGGCTCAAAATTAATATTTTATCATAAAGCATTAAAATACATTTTCCACATGTGCATGAATATTTTTGAAAATTAAATTTGAATATTTTGAAAGATAATTGATTGTCATCTTTCACATGTGCATGCCATGATTAAAGGTTTGAACTTTGAAAATATTAAAGATGATTGATTGTCATCTTTCACATGTGCATGTTTTATTTGAATATTTTCAAAAGTGATTGATGCTTTTCTTGACTTATGCAAAAGGAAGATGCCTTTGTTTGAATATTTTGAAAAGTAAAGTGTACTCCTTTTGTCATATGCAAAAAGTAAAAAATTAGGTTTGAAATTTTTGAAAAATGAATGATGATGTTTTTGACATGTGAATCTTTTTAAATTTGAATATGAAGTCTCATATGCCTATAAATAGATCATTTGAGAGTTTCACATTTATAACATAAAGAGCATACAACATTCATTCAAAACTTTCATTCTCTCTTCTCTATGCATTGAGCCTTAACTCTTATTCATTTTGAGAGAAATAGTTTGTGCTTGTATTGTTCTTATTTTACTCATTGAGGAGTGTTTTCTGATATCCTACCCACTATCAAATTTTATATCAGTAAAAGGGTGTGTACAACCCTTGTGCGTGTAAAAAGTGTTCTACACATGGAATCGTTGAATCACCACGTGTAAGGTGATTGCAAGTGTAGAGGGTGTTCTACACGGATCCTTTGTAGCGGTGTTGTTCAAAGGTGTAATAGGTTTTTACCTCCACCTGAAGGAGGTTGAATAGTGAATTCGGGGATCCTCAAAGGGTAGCTCGAGGCGAGGACGTAGGCAGTGGGGCCGAACCTCGTTAACATACTGAGTTTGATTCTCTCTTACCCTTACTCTTTATATTTATTGCTATTTCGTATTTTGTTTATATTTGATATTGTATATTTGATTTATAATTGTTATTTTTTTAAATACAACTCAATTCACCCCCCTCTTGTGTTAGCCATCTGGGCAACAATATTTTATTGTCCATGTATATTTTTATAGTCAGTCTCGAATATATATGTAAAGGATGTGTCCCACTACCCAAACGTAACTGTTCACCTACAAAATATGAGTGGATGTCGCCTATAAACACTCAGATGCTTAAGTCAGTAAAAAGTAACACAATGCTAATCAAGAATTCAAGTTGAGTTCGTTTTTAAGGTTACATGGTATATATATATAGGCATTAGATTGAGTTATATCAACATTGAGTTATATCAACATTGCAGTTAGATCATGCTTACGTGATACATATCTCATGTTATCTTTATCAACCTAGATTATTTCTGAATAACCGGAATGATCTTATACGTTCATGAAATTCTTATTCTTTCATGCAAGGCGGCACATAAAGCCTTATTAGCCCTGAAACTTCCAGCTTGGGCCGTGTGATAGATAACATTTCCTATTGAGCTGAAAATACTAAATAGACCCTCCAATATAAATAACACATGCAAAGATTGTAGGAAGAAATTTTCATTAACAAATAAAAGTAAAAGAACAAAATATCAAATTGAAATACAATTAGATAGAATAGCATATATAACCGTTAGATTCTAAAAAATAAGCATGTTAAAAAAAAAAAAAGCATGTTTGAAAAAAACTACGAAAAGTTATAATAATTAAAAAAAAATATCGTTAGTGTTAACGTCGTGTTTCGCATGCCTTTAAGTTAGGCTCTCAGTAACTCGGATCTTCAATCTTGAATCTGCGAATATGAAAAAAATACCGTGAGACAATGACTGTGGTGGTGGCACATTGGCTAAGTAGGCTCCGATACCAAAGTCAATATCATTTTAGCATTTATTTCAAGTGAATATAGAGTTTAGAGAGAATTTCTAATACCTAGGGATTGCCTTTTATACCCAATTTTTTAGATCAATGCTCATGTCTTGTGTCAGGGAATGTGCCCTCTTCCTCATTTGTCAAAGGATTAAGAGTTCTCCAAAATTTTTGCCTATCTGTCTACTTAGAATTTTATTAGATTAAGCTCCGTAGAGAGATATCAGGATGGCGTGTCCCTCGTTCATTTGTATTATGGTTGGTTTCCTGCATGTTCAAGGTCATCAGCTGACTTCTGCTCCAAGGTTGGGTCCTCTGATGGGCTACCTGGTTGACCTGGGCTTTCTTCGTATTTAAGCCTGCGCATTGGGCCTCTTGCCCAAGAGGAAGAATCCCCTTACGATTAGATTAAAGAATAAAGAGTATTATCATTAGATCTGAAAATACAAGTATTAAAAAAATAGATTAAAAAATAAATAATATTTATTATTGTAAAGAGTTAAATAACTAATTTAATGTGTGGTTAAGTTTTGAGTAAGATAGTCAAAATACAAAAAGTGACGTATTAGCTAAAAATAATCTAAAGTTTTGTCTCCACCAATGTGAACTCTCTTAAAAAGCTTTCAAAACAATAGACTGGAATGCTCATTCATTGGCTGTAGATTTCAATCCAACTTAATTTAATGGACGATATTCATATATCCTCTATGTCGATCTCTTTTCCAGCTAGGCCAAGCAATATGGACACGAGTCTATAATTATTATTTTTTAAGTTTTTCTTATATATTGTATTGATTAAATTAAGCTTTTATTTCTCTCGCCTCATCCTTTTTTTCTTTGTATTTCTTACTTACTTTGCCACACCAATAATTATAGAAAATAAGAAAAAAATTTGGTAATGATAATAAGTTAGGAGTAATATTACTCATTATTTCAATTATTATCATTCTCTCGTCATCTTATAATGTGATATTAGATGATTGTAAACTATTTATTATATTTAACTTATAAACCTATCATCAAGAGCAGAACTACTAAGGACAAAGCCCCCTCCCAAAATTTTTAAATTCATATGAAAATTACAATTTTAAAGGTATTTTTATAAAGTAAATTATATGAAAATTAGTATTTGACCTCTCAAAATTATTTTTTTGTAACTTGCCCCCCCCAAACCAGATTTTCTGATTCCGCCCCTACCTATCATCTAATATCACATCATAAAATAATGTGAAAATAGATTATAAATATATTTTTCATAAGTTATTACTATCAATCTTGCATGTTATTAGCATGAAAAAATTTATTTATAAATTAACATGGATAATACACAGTAAAATATTTACATGATATAATTTAATTTGATAAAAAAATTTTAAAATTTAAATTTTACAAATCAAATACTACAATGTGAATTGCTTGTTTTAGATACCGACTTGAGAAGAGAATGACTTTGTCTCCATATATTATATTGTCTACACGTGTAATGAATGACCCAGTTACTCATTTACAATAATAACGTGCAGAAGACCTCCACTACTAGTACAATGTCCCTTCAATCCCCAGTTTTTTCTCCCTACCCCCGCCCTCCTTGACATCAATGAGGAGGGTAGTTTAGTAAATTACATTTTCATTTTTCACTACTAATGTCCAAAGATCATGAGCAATGAGTGTCACATCTCTATATATATATATATATATATATATAGAGGCAAAGAAGACGGAGAAGAAAAAAGAAAGGTAACTTCACGAAGCAAAGTCTTCTTCTCTTTTGCTAGCCAGAAAGTGATCATGGATTCCTTAGCAACTTTGAGTAACAGTTCCCAACTTGTCAGTAAAGAGAGTGAAACCGCATTTCCGGCCACAAAATACCCATCCTCTCGCCGGACTCCGTCATCTTCCTCCTCCTCTTCATCACGACCTTCACCATCTTCTTCTTCCTTTGCTTCTTCTTACTTTCTTGATGATTCCCCGCTCAACCCAGCCACTCCCCTAAGATATTCCGGCGTCCCATTTTCTTGGGAAAAACTACCAGGAATTCCCAAGAAACAAGTCTCCATGAAAAGGGGACCCTCGTTCAAGCTTCTGCCATTGCCACCACCGACCAATTCAACCTCAAAGAGATTCAGCTCCGAAGATGTTGGGGATCGGAAGAAGAACTCTAATAGACAGATTTTCCAAAGGGATCCATTCTTTGCTGCAATGGTGGAGTGCTCCAAGGATATTGATGATAAAAAATCATCAAACAGTAGCAGCATTTGGAATGCAGCTAATAAGGTATCTAGGAGCTTGAGTGATCGTTTTGGGATTATCAATCTTTATGCTTCTTGCAAGAGAACTTGCGCAGTATCAAAGTCAATAGTCTATCTTCCAAGATCAAGCAGAAACTCCTACGATCTGATTCATCCCCGTTCCCGATGAACTTGTTTCCCTTTCAGTCATCCTCTACCGGGTTTGTGCTATTGGTTAATCTTTTTTTTCCTGCTCTTTTATTTTTTAAATGGTATGTGAGGACAAGTGGACAACTGTGTCAAGAATTTCATAAGCCATTGTAAAATGTTAATATAAGTAGGAAGCATGCAGTGTTTATCTGCATTATTTAGTAAGAGTCTGAGAGAGTTACAGTGTTTTATCTTATTGTTTCTGTGTTTGTGATGTCGAGATCTTTATAGTATATACGATATTTGCTGTTTTTTCATGTGATGTATGGGATAGGAGTGAAATGTACTGAAACCCATGTGGGAGGAAGCTAAGGCACAGGACCACATGCACAGAGGAATGGATAGCTCTAGTATTGATTATTGGAGTTTTTTATATCTTGTTTTTATACAATTATTGACCCATTAATCAATTATTTACACAGTTGTGTGTGCCCTGGAACGAGGGTTAGAGCCTAGAGGTTGTTGAGCTACCCAATTATACACCCACGTTTTCTGAGTTGTTTTTGTTTTTGTTTTCTGATGTCTTATATTTTCTATGATTTGAGAGTTTTGGGTTTGAATAATTAAAATATCTAAGGATTCAACGTGGATTGAATTAGACGGCGTCAAAAGATGGTGAACGCCATGCATTAGAATCATCATGAGGTCTGTTAAGTTGTGTTCTTAAATTCAAGTTGGGCATTTTTTTCCGTCTCCTCGGATGGGTACATGTCTATACTCATGAAGTCGATCGACCCTTTTGATAAATTCATTTGTTTTGTGCGTGTGTTGCATATGATGAAAGCTATTGTGGGCATTGTCCTTCTGTCAAGTTTATGCCGGTGGTAGAGTGCCGAAAGCAGGGATGGCACATGACCAAGAGGTCCACACACACGCATGTGTATTTGTCCTATTATCTGCTAGCTCGAGTGACATCTCTTTGATAATTTGGAAAATTTGTCAGAGTAATGCTAAATTCAATTATATAGTGCGTACCCATTTAAAGTGAAGTCTACTATTAAAAAAATTTATTTATCAAAAAAAGCACATGCCATAACTATAATATCATTTCTCTTAATCCAAAATCAAATTAAAAATGTTTATAAGTGATACAAGATAAATCAAAGACTTTGAGACTGGGGAAGCTACAAAAATACATCGATCTCAGAATCGATGCGCGCATTCTATTGCGCAATAGGCACATTCCAACAAACAATTTGGAAATATCCCTCCTATTAAAATTCTTCAATGTGTTAAACTTTCATAATAGTAAGGATCCACCCATGATGTAATGAGATGTACATATGTTTACTTTTAGTTATCTACTATATATGTATCTTTGTTATGGTAATGAAGCTTAGATTTGCGAAGGAAAAAAAAAGTGATACAAGATATCCATACATGCAATATAATACAAATAAAACGTTAAAAAAAAAAATAGTGTAAGGAGAGTCAACTCTCTCAATATTAGTGCTACTTGGAGCAGTGTATCCCACTTGAAACTTGAAAACATTTTATATGTAATTAACATCATTAATTTCATGATGACGACTCTGAAAACACCAACAGCTAGCAACTCCCCCGCCGACGCCGACACAGCACATTACAGGGATGTACATGTATTGGAAAAGTCAAAAGAGTGAAACATATGGGACCTTAGTGATCCTTATGGCATGATGATGACCATCTAAGTTTACTTAACGTTGAAGACAAAGCATTGTCATCATCGTCACCGTATTTCTTCACCCCTTTCTCACTCGTGCATCGATCGCTTAGCGGCTGACACATATATCATGTTTTTAGTTCTTGGCAAGAACATCATGATCGGCATGACCAAAGAAAGAGTATTTTGGTTTGATCATATCCTGCCCTGTTCGTGTTCGTTTTCTTTGACGGTACTTGCTTTATTGTTTTTCCTCTGTTTTAGATGATCGATGCATGATCTCATTGCAGGGTGCTACAAATTAATTTGTAAGGGACTTGTGTTTAATTTACCCGAAAGTGGAATTGAGATCATGTGATCTCATAATTTTTCAAACATATAAAATATTTTTTCAATTTTTTTATAGTTTCAAAACAAAATATACAAAATAATACAAAATTTTCAAATTTTAAAATAAAACAATATTAAAAATTATATTTAAACAATTTTTTTAACTTTATAATATTTTTATTTAATTTTTTATCTCTTATTTCTCAAAACTCAAAAAAAAAAAATCTTAACTTAAACTATTTTATCACTATTTAAAAAATTATTATATCATCTCGTTATCCAAATATGCCTTAAGGCCTCGTTTGGATGTTGAGATCATGAGATGAAAAATCTATAAATAGTAATGAAATTGTTTATATTAAGATTTTTACGAGGTTTTAAAAAATAAGAGAAATAAATAAATAAATAATTATAAAGTTAAAAATATTTTTAAAATAAAATTTTTTAATATAACTTTTGTTTTGAGATTTGAAGAAATTGAATTGTTTTTTATGTTTATTTAAAAGTTTAAAAAATTATAATGAGTAGATGAAAAAATTAGAAAGCTAAAAATTTAAAATTTAAAAGTGTGAAATGAAATTTTGTAAGGAGTCGAGAGTGTCTCAACATACAAACGAAGCTAATTTATTTCCTGAAATAGAATATTTATTTGGGGAGTGAAAGTTCCACCTCTTCTTTTTAAAAATTTAATCTAATCTGAGTATTAGTAGTGAAGTGGCTTTTAGGTAGAGAATTCAGTTTTTTCATGGTAGCTAGCCACTTTTCATAAACAATAAATAACAAACTCTCTAAATTGATCTCTATTTAAAAAAAAATTATCTATTTTTATGCTTTATTAATATATTCTATTCCCAAAGAAATTGAGATATTTATTCCTTTTTTAAAAATCAAAAAATTAAAATACAACAACTTACAAGTGCGAAAAAAAAAAAGAGAAGAAGAAGAAGAAGAAGAAGAGAGTTTTATGAAATGGGCATTATAGATTTTGTGAGTCAAGTGAAAAGAAAAAGGTTTAGATTTTGATTTGGGATGGAATCGTGGAGTACAAAATTTTCACATGCATGCAATAGATTTTGGCATTTTGCTATCCAATTAAATGGTTAGGATTCGGGAATGAGATAGTTTCATCTCATCTCTACTTGTATAGTAAAATATTTTGGTATCCAAACGCAAGTTTTCAAATTATTGAGATGGTTTCTATTATTTTCACTAACAAACTAGCCCAAAGACAAAAAAGGCCCTTACCTTCCCGTTACTTTTTAGACTTTCACTTTTACAGACCACAGTACAATCAGAGAGAGATGAATCTCCACTGTTTGGCATCAACAAAAACACACCTTACGTGGCTAAGTAGATTGACCATTTTATCCCTAAGCAAATTGTCTAATTTCTCCCTAATGCCGTAAGACCCTGAAGCCCCCCACTCCCAAAATGTATGCTGCGATGGAGACCGAGGAGGGGGTTGCCGTGACTTAGGTTCGACGGTGAGGATTGTTGGGAGGTCATGGAGCTCAGTCGTGGTGGCTGGGTTGGCGTACGGCGGTGGCATCGCGGCGAGAAATGCGGAGACCCATTTCGGGTTGTGAGCTGCGATGGAGAGGGAGGAGAGGTTTGCTGTGACTTGGGGGACGGTGGGGGTTGCTGGGAGGTCGTGGGGCTCGGTGGTGGTAGTTGGGCTGGCGTACGACGGCGGCGACATTGTGGTTACGTTCATGTGAGACCCATTTTGGGAGAGGAGAGAGGCTGAGCGTGGGGGCTGCCGTGGACGCTCGAAGGTGACTAGAGGGTCACCGGTGTGAGGGAGAGCCGGTGAGGTGGTCGGTGGCGCTGCTGGGTGGCCGACGGTGGCGGACAGAGCCTGAACGCGATGCGGATTGCTTGGCTGGGCTCGATGGTGGTGGTTGGGAGGGAGGAGTACCCGGTTGGGGGCTACCGTGGAGGCTTGAAGTTGGCCGGCGTGAGGGGGAGCTGATGGTGGTGGCCGGTGATTGCAGGTGGCGCACGGCGGAGCTGGGTGAGTTGAGAGAGGGAATCGGGTAGGGGAGAGAGGGAATCATGTCGGTCTTGTTTTAAAAAAAGAAAAAACAAATTGACACATAAGTTGTGCTACGGATCAGCCGTGAACAGTGGCTGATCCGTAGCAAACCTCTTGGTAATTACTTTGAATCCCTTCCCTTACTCCATGCCCTTCCTTCTATGCACCCCATCTCACATCCTACCGCAAAGGTATAGTTCCTAAAATCTTTGTATCCTGCAAAGATAGGAATTTTACCCACCTCATCTCACCCTTTCTACGTCCAAAGGAAATCCCGATCACTATAAGCACAGAGAGCGTAAACAAATTTTAAGGACAAAATCATTTTAATAAACATTTTAAGCACATAAGGTGTAAACAAAATTTCAATTTTATTAAATTAATATATTTTAATAAAAATATTGTCATCTTATAGTATTATTATGAAACATATTATAAAAAATTATATTTGAGTAGGTAATTTATAAATAAAACAAAACCCTTACAAATACTATGTTATAATTAGTGAAATCCACATCTATCAAATTTCTAAAAAGTTAAAACTATCTCATCTCATTTCCTAATCCAAGTATACAAAATTTTTAAAAATCATCTTATTTCATCTCAATTTAATAATCTCACTATTATTTATCAATTATTTTAATTTATCTTATCTCATTTCTGAATCTAAATTGAGCCTTATTGAGTCTAGTCCTTAAATACTTGCGGAATAAAATATAAAAAATAAAAACAAAAGAATAAAAAGAGGGAGAATAAAAAGAAAAAGAACCGGCATTCGAAAATATGTGTAACAAAATAATAATAATAATAAATAAATATTATATTTTATATAAAAATTTTAAAAAATTATAATAATTATATATAATTACCCAAGCATAATTCCCTACTGCTCCAATAATCTATTTTGAGCAGTGTCCCGATAAAGGCAAAAGATTTTCTTTTTTCATTCATTTTTTTTATACTCTTAAATATATTTATTTTAAAGATCATAACATTATTAAAAATGTAATTATTAGGTAGAAAATTACTTACAAATATCGTATAATTATTTTAAAAAAATAAAAAAATATAAAATTTATAAAAAAAAATTAATTAATTTTTTATCAATAAACATACGAAACTTGAACATGTAACTGTTACAAAACTATCGAGTCAATGGCATCAACTGTAGGTGAATATACCATTTGGAAAATACTATTCATACAGTTAGTTCCACCGCTTCAATCTACCGCTCTGTTTTTTTTAATTTTTTTATTATTATTTTATTTTACTTAATGATTAAGTAAATTTTTTTTAATAATATTCTGATTTTTTTTATTTTTTAAAAATATTTAAATATATTAAAAAAATACATATAAATAAATACAAAAATATAAAAAACTTCTAAACCCTTAACGAGAGCCCAACGGTGTGTGTAGCACCGCCCATAGCATTTTTCATCTATTTTTATCAAGACACATGTCAGAGCAGAGTAGGACCAGAAAGCCACGACACATTGGGGCACGTCATCGTACGTATGCGCACCAGGCCCATACTCTCCTCTGGTGGTAAGAGGATAACATTGAAAATAATACTTGTTTGTATTTCATTCATAAATAACAATCATTGCCAAAAAGAATTTATGACTCAAACAGGCAATTTAGATTTTATTGTTTGATTTTTATTTTTCGATTTGAACGCTGCAGAATTATACAAATTCCCCAAACTTGAAGAGCATCAAAGAATTAACAAGAAGATTCTGATTTATTATTCTTGGTCTCAAATGGAAGCGGATGTGTCTATTCCTCCTATCATGATTTCTGCAAAACCCTAAATTTTTATCTCTAATGCTTGTCTCGCCGAGGAACTAGGTTTTCTTTTTCTTGTTCTGGAGATTTCAGAGTTTAATCTGGTGGAAGGCCATGAATCCGGCTGTATTTTTCTGGTTGCTCTCTCTATTGGCAACCTGTTGGATGACAGCAGCGACTGTGGTGCTCGTTGGGGACAACGTCACTCTCTCTTTCGACGATACGGAAGCTAATTTCGGTGAGTTTTTTTTTCCTTTATTTATTTTTTTTGGGGGGGGGGGGGGGGGGGGGGGGGGGGTGTTGTGGGGGATGTTTAGCTTAAACTTCTATGATTTTGGTGAGAAAATTTGGCAAGTAGTAAGGGACTTGTCAGCGGGGTAATTATACATTGTTTTTGGGTATATAAGGGTATTTAAATTTTGACTATTGGGGGCCTAGATGTTTTGCAATTTTCAGTCAGGCTAGATTATCAATTTTGTTGGCCTAGTTGAGTTGAGCTGTTTCGTTTTCATTTTTTGGCAGAGAAGAGCAACTTCACTAGTGAAAGTCTTGGACATAATTGGGAAAAGATTAAAAAATGCATTAGGTTGTTGTTTCTGGTGATAAAGCTGAAATTCGTTTATTTTACTGAATCTGTGCAGTGATTACGGTTTATGTTATATTATCCATTTTTTACATATTCATATGTTTACATGCCATTGTTGAAAGTTTGGATTGTGTGCGTCTGGGCCAACTTGAGCGTGCACTTATTTGTACACTTTCGTGGTTTTTTTTATGTTGTATTTTGCAGCTCCACCAGTTGAAGGTTCAGGGGAATGTGGAATATTATACGAGGCGGAGCCTCTTGATGCATGCTCACCGTTGACCAATAAAGTCGAAGCAGCTTCAAATGCTAATTCCCCATTTGTTATAATTATTAGGGGAGGATGTAGTTTTGAGGATAAAGTCAGAAGAGCACAAAATGCTGGATTCAAAGCTGCAATTGTCTATGACGATGAAGACAGTGGCATCTTGGTCACAAGTACGCGCTTTTCCTGCATAATCATTTTTTTCTATATCATGCCTATGGTTAATTAAATTACTCCACTCGAAATCTGATACTTTTGAAAATGCGAGTTCTCACACGCGTTCCACTGAGTACTAAAGGAGGATTTTATAGCTTACCAAGCAAGAACTCAGGCAAATGATGCAAAACATCTTTATAAGTCTAGTGAGGGATATATTCTAGATTCAGTTCCTACGTATTTGTGAACATATCTTTAATGCGTTTGTCTCAGGACTTTGTGTTTGAAGCTTAATGAAGATATTTTAATGCAGAAAATAAAAAAGTAAGTTGTTAAACATTAATTGTTCAAATTATGAATGTAACTCAAGTTGTCTGGTAGGATGCTTGCAAGTTGTAATTGGAAATTGACAAGCTTTGTGTAAGATCAGGTTTTGATTACTTTCAGCACCATTACTTCTCTTTAAAAAATGTTGGATAAAAATGAAATAATTTTATCTAGAACATTGTGTGTACTGGTAATAACAACCAGTGAATAATTGTCTGGAAATGACTTTCCAGCTAGTCGACATGGTCCACGTGCTTTACTGCCATATACTCCACTTTACTCTCTATCTCTGTTTATAAATGAAGCCACCACCTTGATCATGTACTGGTTGGCAATCCCCTCCCCTCTTCATCCTTCAAACGTAAAATGCTTGGAAGGGGGGGCATTGGAGAGGATGAGAGCCCCATTGTGCCTTGAGCTTGCTGCATCATGAGGCATTGTTAGTGAGTCAGGTTGTCAGGGAATGTGGCCCCAAATTAGGCAGTAAGTCCCATCCAAGGCTAAATATGAGCCTGAGACTGATAGGAATCAAGTACCTCAAGGGAAATGTGAATAGGACTTTGAAAAGAGAGTCAAAGGATAAGAGAGAGAATAGTGTGCACTGAAAAAGAGTTAAGGTCATATGGCCATTCTCGTGTTTGTTTTAAAATGCAATGCGTGATATCTGGAATCTAATTGTTTTACTTGTATAGTTTGTTTTTCTAGATTCATATTATAGGTCTCTCTTTAATTGGTTTTGTTCGTATGTGCTATTCTTTTATTTATTTATTGAAATGTGCTATTCTTATAGTTAAGAGCAAGGAACTTTGTTATTGTGAGAGTCCCTAATCGCACTCATGTGGACAATGCAGTGGCAGGAAATTCGGCTGGCATTAAAATACATGCTGTATTTGTTTCTAAAGCTTCAGGAGAAATTCTGACAAAATACACCGGCTTAACTGACAAGGAGCTATGGATTGTCCCAAGTTTTGAGAACTCGGCATGGACAATCATGGCAATCGCTTTTCTTTCCCTACTTGCCATGTCCGCAGTGCTGGCTACTTGTTTCTTCGTTCGCAGGCATCGCATAAGACTTGAAAGACCACAAGCTTCTCAGGAATTCCATGGGATGAGTAGTCGATTAGTGAAAGCAATGCCAAGTTTGATATTTACAACTGTTTTGGAGGATAATTGTACTTCAATAACATGCGCCATATGCCTTGAAGACTATAGTGTTGGAGATAAGCTCAGGATTCTACCTTGTCGTCACAGTAAGTCTTTCTTGCAGTAGCAAATATGATAACATTCATAAATTAATTTATTAACTGTATGTATGTTTATCCCACGAAATGGCTTTTCCTTTGCATGACATTGTTTGTAAATTAATATGAAAAAAATTCTCTCTCCAGGTAGTAATCTATAGTGTCTATAATTGTCTATAATTTTGTTGATGAGAAAATTATCTTTAGTGAGAACGTATTTATTAGAGAGAGTGACATAGGGATGTAAGAGAGGGAAATTATTTGTGTTGATTCGAAGGCTGCACCTGTGGGATTGTTGCTGCAGGCCTTTGTCATTCAGGGCGAGTTTATGTATGTTTGCGGCAGGCATACTATTTTCAGTGATTCTTTTGTTGTTGCTCATTAAATTCTTTAATTACATTATCATATATTAGTCAGCTTTTATGCAATAGAATTATGATGATTTCTGAAATTCAACAGAGTTTCATGCCTTCTGTGTGGATTCCTGGCTTACTGCCTGGAGAACCTTCTGTCCAGTTTGCAAGCGCGATGCACGAACTAACACTGGTGATCCACCAGCTTCCGAATCAACACCGTTGCTTTCATCTAGCCCAGCCTCCGTGGCTTCTTCTGTCTTGTCGTCTGTTAGATCGTCATTAGCATCATCATCAGCCATACAAATGGCACCAGCGTCGTCTCATTATTCCCCTTCAGTTTCTCGAGTTCATTCTGTTGCTAGCACTCCTCATGTTCAGAGATCCTATCGCCAATCCCCTCCCCTGAGTGTAAGCCGAAGCTCAGCTGATTTCAGGAATGGATCATCCCTAAGATCGCATGCTTCCTATTTGGTTTCACAACACTCATTGGGTTACCCATCTTTATCACCACGTAACTCAAGATACTTATCTCCATTTATCCCAAGCTCAAGCTATGCGCCACCAAGCTTTGTCAGTTCATCTGGTTATCAGGAGCACCCACTGCATTGCAGCGAGTCGGCTTCAAGTTTTTCTCCCTTTAATTCTGCCCAATCTCTTCCGGAATGCTGAACCAATATGATTTAGCATATGACTGGGAAGCTGGGTGCGGCCAAGAGAGCTCATCAGAAGGAGAGTTGAACTGACACCCCTGGATCATTTTTACCTCTGGCTTGAACCTCAAAGTTGCTGCATCATAATTGGGTTTTGTTTTACACCGTGGCTTACCAGATTTTATGTCTGGAGCGTTACTTGTTACCTGCTCACATGTACATAGTAGTATGAGGTTATGTCATCTCTTTCAAATTTCAAGTGATAGTTGTGGCTTTTACGTTTTGAGGTCTGTCTAACTCACAAACAACTTCATTGAGATTTTGAGTGGAACTAATTTCTTAAAGTTGATTGACGTGGAACTGTGCTATAATTGCTTTTTTTGTGAGGCTGGGGACGTGGGGTTTTTTTAACTAAGAACAAGAGGGCAATCGAAGAAGTTTGTATTTTTATATTTTGGGCATAGGCAAAAAGATGGCAAGGCTCACAAAGAATTGTGAATGCAACCATGCAGCATTGCAAGTCTTCTGTGCCTATTAATCTCAACATGCTAATTGCAGTGGTTCAAGACTTCCCTCTTGAAAAGGATTTTACTCTCTTTATTTATATATATATATATATATATTGATTTGGAACCTCACAGAGGTTGGAATAAATCCCGAATACACACACGACTTCACTCATAAAAACCACGTACAAAATCTCCAACTAATGCCAGACATCCCTTGTACACCAGGCTGCACCATGATGGCTATGTTTTTCCTGATTAATCGGAGTGTTTGTTTCTTCAAAACTGGGGAAGTGATAAAATGAGGGGGTTGCTAAATTTGGCGATCTTCTGGTAAAACTTGGAGATCCATATCAAACCTTGTTTTGAAGAGGCATGATTTTTATTTAAAATCTTCTAAAAACATGTCAATAACATCACTGGTTACAAAGGAACAACCGTATGGGAACCTCCCCAAGGCAAGACCTTTCATATACACTCTTGCAAAGTAAATCCCGGTTACATACACTACACATTTGGAAGTTTCCCTACATAAAACTGGTTAAATTGCTGGATTTTCACCAAAGGGCATGGTCTCAAAGGATTGTTTGCACCATGTTGAACCTTAGACTTCGAAACGAAAAAAGAGAACAAACTCGCTTTTCAAGCGAGAAAGATACTTTTCCATCTAAGATTGATTAACTAAACTTGCAATGCGCAATAAGAAGTCTGGAAAAAATGAACTGACCAAGGTATGCATATAAATAAGATTTTCTACAAAAGCATACAAGTGTAACATAACCTCGACTCTGATATTTTCGAGAATACTCAATGCTGTAGATTTGTATATAAGCACATCCACGACTAAATTGTCAGTTAGAAAGGCATCGAATTCCCTGCTTCAATCTTCCTTCTCTCCAGATCTGTATTCTTTGCTTTCAGCCTCGGAGACAGAGCTGGTAGCATTATCCCCTTGTTCTCGAGTACCAACCCTGGGAGGTTCCTCGTCATCTTTATTGATGGTTTGGATAATCATCACAACCGCAACAATAAAAACAATCATGTACACAGTTCTGATGCCGATTAATGAATTGATGAAACCAAGAAAGGATGGACCACCAATTCGTTTCTTAATTGTTTTTCCCTCCTTGTATCCTTCAAGAAATCGTGAAATTTGAGTTGCCTGATCCTCCTCATCAATCCTTTCGGAACCAATAACCTAATGAAAAAATGGAAAATTGGTGTCTATTAAGTCAATGAAGGGACAAGAAACCGACTTCTAAGTAGCAACATGAAATGAACATACTAAGTAAAAATGATGAAAATATCCCAGATGATGTCACACAGATGTCACAACAAATTCTATGGTACAGGTAGTAGAAGGATTTATCCAATAATTGTAATCCATTAGCTATTAAATTCACACTTTAGCCACTAGATACAAGTGTAGAGAAAACTTACTGACACGACTAACATGTAAAAATTCTAGAAGTGACCCAAACAGTTGTGGTGAAGTGTCTTGGGCAAATAGAAAATATATATATATTTTTTGATAAGTAAAATCAAAGTATATTAATGAAAACACAAAGACCAAAAAAGATGTCAAAATCCAAAATATCCATAAAGATATCATTATATAGATTTTCCCCCCCTGAAGTGGGTGTGAGTAGCAAAGAATTAAGTTAATAATAATGACGACGGTGGTGATGATGATAGAGGATAAAAATACCACAATTGGCGATATGGCAAACTTCTATGTGAGATGCAAAATGGACAGGGTAATGTGTTGAGCACATAGAATACATTCCTAAGAAAAGCAGCAGTTATACAGAATTTGATCGTGAATAAAAGACTGCAATAAAGAACTCAAGATAGATGCAGACAACTGACTCCCACTCTTCACCATACACAGATGATCCCTCTCCTTTAACAGTACAATCACTTCCCAAGATGGTTAAAAGTACCAAGGGGAAAGAAACTGCTTCCTAATTTATTATGAACCCACAGTTCCATACTACCAGAAGTTTTAGTTGCCACAAGGCGAAGAGTGAAAAGAAATATAGGAAGTTACAAATGAGTACATAGTAACAAGTGTGATCGGCCCCCCTTAACAAATCTAATTCCCCCCATGTGACCATTCTACTCCTGATCCTTTCTGTATTGTATTGTAGATTCTTGTATCCCCCATCTCGTACAAAGAATTTTTCCATTTCTTTTTATTTTCTTGTGTGTACTCTAGGGCAAACCCACAGTTCCATACCATAAATACATTTACAATCTCATGCCCATGCAATTTAAGTAAAAACATGATCAAGAGCTAAGCATAGCAGTAAACAAGATGAGCAATATCTTCACTTAAAACTTGTCATTTGTTAATAATTACTATAAAAAAAATTTACCTAAATATCATCTGCAAGCTAAAATTAGCACCAGAATCTGACAATTTTTCCAAAAAACTTAAACTTACTGAAAAGTACTCCTCATCTCCATCCCATATAACCATTTTTGGCAGTGGTGTCTTTTTGTTAGCCTCAAATGTTTCGGTAAAGTCTTCCCACTGTTTGATGCCAACATAACCGAATACTAAGTCACGATTTGCAGATGCAGCAGCCTTCAATAACTTGATTATTTTCTTTGAGTTCTCTTCTGTCTCATCCTCCACAAATGTCAGGACAATTTTCCTCTCATCATCTTTCAGTGTCTTTAGTGTGTCTTGGTTGATTGGTAAGACAAGAGGGAACAAGTTTTGTTTGATAAAATCCTCCAAAAATTCCACTGCATGTCAGAAACAGGAAGATATAAACAACCTTTTTTCTTCACTACTGATAAGATTCACAGGTGATGAATGAAAATTAAAAGCATTTAACAATTATAATTAGTTCATGTAGAATAGACCCATACAAGAAAAAAAGATAATGAAGTTTTTCAATCTAAAAATCGAGCATGTTTTTGAAAAATTCAAGCAATCTTTTTTTTTGATAGGTAAACAGTAATATTAATACGAATAGGCAAAGCCCAAGTATACAAGATGTAATACAAGAGATAAGACCTATCTAGTTTGCTAAAGAAGAAAGCAGAAACTCGTGTACATTTTGACCATTAAAGTCTAAAGCAATGGCCCAAATAAATAAAGTGGAGAAAAAAAGAGAGCGAAGCTCCTCTATTGTCCGCTCCTTATCCTCGAAAGTCCTTTCATTGCACTCTCGCCAAATGCACCACATGATACATATAAGAACCATCTTCCACATAACTTTAATCTGAGGTAGTCCTCCTGGTATCCCCCAACAAGCCAAAACATCAACTACCCTAGCAGGCATCACCCAGTGTAACCCAATTCTGCTGAACATTTCACACCACAGAGCTCTAGTTGTCTCACAATGTAGCAAGAGATGATCCACTGATTCACCGGCTTTCTTACACATACAACACCAGTTCGCAATAATTATCCAACGCTTTCGCAAGTTATCGGTAGTCAAAATCTTACCCAACGCTACCGTCCAGATGAAAAAAAGAGCTTTGGGGGGTGCCTTATTCCTCCATAAATTTTTCCAAGGGAAGTGAGAGTTTGGTGTGGTTGATAGAATCTTGTAGAAAGAGTTTACCGAGAAAATTCCTTTACTCGCAGGTGTCCACCACAACTTATCTTCCCGCAGGCCATTCAGCTTTAAAGAGTAAAGTAGGCTGAAAAAAGCCTCAAAACTGTCAACCTCCCAATCTTGGGCTGCTCTACTAAAGATAATGTTCCAATGGATTTGATCCCCTGAACGAATTAAAAGATCCGCCACTAAAGCATTTGGCTCACGAGCCATTCGGAACACAACTGGAAAAGTCTCTTTCAATGCCTCCTCCCCACACCAGATGTCCCTCCAAAATTTTATACAAGTCCCATCCCCCACCAGGAGTCTAGTATGATTAGCAAATACTCCCCACCCTTGTCTAATATGTTTCCAAATTCCCACCCCATGAGGCTCAATCCCCTCTCTAGTACACCAACCCCCCCATGATCTGCCATGCCTGCAATCAACAACTAGTTTCCATAGTGCTTCTGATTCCATATTGTATCTCCACAGCCATTTCCCGAGAAGTGCCCGGTTAAACGTTCTTAAATTCTTTATCCCTATCCCCCCTGATTGTATTGGTCTGCACACCTTATCCCACCTGACTAAATGGAACTTAAATTCCTCCCCCATCCAACTCCATAGGAAGTCTCTGAAAAGTTTTTCAATGCGTGCTGCCACACATGCTGGGATAGGGAAAAGAGACAAGAAGTACGTAGGTAGATTAGAGAGAGTACTTTTGATTAGAGTCACACGACCACCTTTCGACAAACTCCATATGTTAAGGGAGTTTGAGCCATCTGTCAGGTTTTGTATTTCATCTCTTCAGTTTTCTGTGGTTTGGTTTCACTTTTGACATATTACTTTCTATTTTCCAGAAGAGACATCTCCCCAAACTTATTAATTCATTTTCATCCACCATATATTCCATCTTTGGTCAGCCTGTAATATGAACTCAAAAGGTCCCTCGATCAAATATATACTACATTAAAAAAGATATGGTGACATCACTATTTCAATGTACAGCATTTACACTACTTATTTCAAGATAGAAATTAGCTTCTTTAGCTCTACCATAACTAAAGTGATTGACAGAGTCTACCGAAAGCAATATATCATTTGGACCACTAATTACTTATTAATAATCAATAAGAATGACGCCATTTCTCCTAAATATCAAACAATGAAGCTATCCACGGAATTCAAAGAATTAAATGAATATGGGGCGTTAGGTAATAGATATTAGATGCATCCACTAAAGAGAAACGATCACCGGCAATCCCAAACAAGTTAGTGCCTAATCATTATCCCTAAACGAGTTACGACAACAAGCTCTAGCGTCCTATATCTGCAAGAAGATTGTGAATTCATCCTCCAAGAAGATTGTGAATTCAAATAGTGACTTACAGGATCAGGAAGACGCTCTGTTTGGTGCTTATTGCCGCTTTCACAATTCCAGCTGCCGGATTTCAAGGATACAATTCCAGATAAATTCTTAACAGATATCACCACTGCCTCCCTGAAATAATTAAAAGATTAAATACAAAAAAAAAAAAAATGGAAGGAAACGGAGAAAATAGATGCCCAATAATCTCTCTTTTGTTTCACTCCTCTATATATCCAGGGTTTTTTACAACATTTTCTCCTCAGCCAAACATAAGATGAAAAATTCAGCAAATTTTAAAGTTCAGAAAGCGAAAAATGTTACCCTTCGGTAACAAGAACCATGTCGACATTCTGTCGTGAACCGGTGTCGGCGTCTGGTATTCGAAGCCCCACATACACCTTTCCACCATAAAGCTTTTCAAACCTGGACAATGTTTTAAAAAACAAAACTTGAATTACAGGAGCATATTCTCTGTCTGGATCAGTAGAAAAAACAGGAAGGAAAGAGAAGAAAATAAAAAGAATATAGAATCTCGTATTGAAATACAGCCAATTAGTTTGAACAAAAGATCAATAAATAAAGGGTGGCTCTAGCAACCGCTGTATCTCCCGCTCCTTGATTTTGTGTTTGTTTTATATATCTATTTTTTTAACACTTTTAAATATGTTTGTTTTTTAAACAAATCACATCATTATTACAAAAAAAAAAGAAAAAAAAAATAGGCAGATTGCTCGCTTGACTGAGAAGAATAAGATGCTTCAATTCAATGAGTTCGTAAACGATGAAGAAGAACTAAAAATAATCACATATCTACTTTCTCTTGTTTGTCTCGCACTTTTACAGCAACCAAACAGATTAAATGATCGAGAACAAATAATTTCTTTAAAAAAACAGTAAGAATACCGATTTGCGACTTCGAAAAGAGCACTAGAATCAGAGGTTTGGATCTCCAAAACAACTTCATCGAATAAACTCTTGAACAATGCGTAAATGAACAGGCAACAGAACATCGCTATCGTCGTTATAAGATAAAAATAAAAAAACCTGAACAATGTGTAAATGAACAGGCAACAGAAGAACGCTATATTTACAAAAATAAAAAAACAGAAGATCCCTATGCACATGGTATTGCCGCTCCTGTTTAGCTCCTCACAATTTTGCCGGGGCTTGAAAATTTGCAAATGCAAGGACACAATGTGGAGCAATTAAGTAGGAATAAGTAGATATATCTTCGACTTTCTTTACTTTTTCGCGGGAAAAAGTTTTCCGTGTACTGACGTCGGTGACTGTAGCGTGGCTCTTTTATAAAAGAGAAAACCTAATATGCCTTGTACAGTTTAATTTGACCGCTAGGTTAATTTTTTATTTATTTATTTAGAGGTTAAGGAAGTATTTTTAAGTATATTAGTATATTTTTATTTTTTAAATATATTAAAATATATGTAAAAAAAATAACAGACAGTCAAATAGAGAGATATTACTAAGGTGATGGAGTAGCCCACTCCTTTATAAAAAGAGAAGGGCAAATTCTACAGATACCAAAGCTGTATAGATAGAATTGAGATTACCACTTGTCTTTAACTTTTCTTAAACATTTCTTAATATTTAAGAAAAAAGATTAAAAATAAAAAAATAATTTAATACATTTCTTAACCATTAAAAGAAAACAAAATATTTAAAAAAAAATGTGCCCATCGATGTAAATGCTCAGCAGACCATCAATTTACCTAACATTTCTCAAAAAACAAGTACTTTTATTATAAAAATAAATATATAAATTGACGTAATTTAATATGATACATTAGATTATAAATTATTTTTTATTATAAAATAAATTTAATGTATCATATAAAATCATGTCATATTATGAATTTACTTTTCTATGATTTTTTGTTAGCTATCACTTATCAGAAATTAGGGCCGAGCACCAACTAAGTCTGATTCTGACTTCGACTTTTTCAAATGTGAAATCCAACCTCCGACTCCAACTTCGATTTTGTCATCCTCCATAACTCCACTCTCACTTGTCGGAGCATAGTTAGATTTTGAGTTTTTTTTTTGTTTTTTTTTAACTTCATATTTGGCTCACTTTTTTATAATTAAAAAAAAAATTGTGTGGGCTTTTAAATTTCAATTTTTTCAAAAATTACAATCTAAACTAAATAATTCACTTTTGATTATAACAAAAAATACATGCTTTAAAAAATTAACATGCTAACATGCTTTAAAAAATTAATAATAATAATATAAAAAAAGTCCTATTGTTACAAGTGCTCCCATCATCCATTATTCACATCCAACTAATCACTACAATAAACATCCACACCAATGATAAGATGAGATGAAATGAGATGGGTTAAGAGTGTTTCTCAATCCAAATGGACAAATGCTTGTGTTTACATAATATTTGAAAAAAAAATGAGATTAGATGAAATGTAATGAAATAAAATCAAAAGCAAAGTCAATTCAAGCTATTGATAAAGCCTTAAAGACATATCAAGCTTGGTCTGGCCAACGTATTAATCAAAGCAAATCCTCCATCTTTATTACTCAAAACTCAAGTCAAGCAACTAGAAGATTAATCTCGGCGAATCTGCTATATAAATAATCGACCTCAAAAATGAAATACCTGGGAGTGATGACAACTTTTGGTTGATCCAAAAAAGAGGACTACAAGGACATGATGGGGAAAATAGAAAAAAAATTGGATGACTAGAAATAAAAAATGCTCTCTCAAGCAGGTAGAACTATGCTCATCAAATCAGTAGCAAGCACCATTCCCACTTACCAGATGTCTATTCACATGCTTCCAAAATCCATCTGTAAGTCTCTGAACGCCAGCTTCAGAAATTTCTGGTGGGGAAAATCAAATGATCAAAAACATAAACTCTTTTTGAAATCCTGGAAATCCATATGCCTTCCAAAAAAAGGAGGTTTGGGAATACGCCTGATGGAAAATATGAATATAGCTCTGCTAGCAAAGACAGGATGGGAAATGTGCAAATCAAATACCAGTATCTGGCAAAAGATCTTATCAAAAAAATATCTGAAACAAAGTGTTTTTGAGCAAGCAACCCCAAGACTCAATGATTCACCTTTTTGGAAGGGCTTATTAAAGACAAGATCGTTGCTGAAAAAAAGTATGTGCTACAAAATTACAAATGGTTTGTCGGTTAGAGTTTGGCTCGACCCCTGGATCCCAACTTTAGAAGATTTCAAGCTTACTCCTATTGACTCTTCTTCAAATATCTCGACCACTCTAACAGTTTCAGAGTTGATTATTCAAGCTACTGGATCCTGGAATATCCCTGTCTTAACCTCTCTTTTTCAACAGGATAACATTATTGAAATCCTAAAAATTCATTTACCCCGTTCCAACCAAGGGCCGGATAGCCTCATCTGGACCAAAACACAAAATGGGCTTTTCACTGTTAAGTCTACACACCACATTGCCTCCAATCTGGCTTCCACGATTGAGGAGATAAATCCTGATATTCAATGGAGGAAAATCTGGGGTCTCCGTATTCATGATCGGCACAAACTTCTCTTATGAAAAATTATTTGGGATATTCTACCTTCAAGAGAGCGAATCAAAAGCTTTATCCCAAACTTAATCTCCATAAACTGCCCTCTATGTGACGAAACCGAGGAGACCCTGATTCATGTATTTATAGAATGCCCTATTTCTAGAATTCTTTGGAGTCAAAGCAAATGGCCATTAAATCTCATCTCCTTGGGCATATTTTCTATGAAGGATTGGCTCCTTTTCATCTTAAATCCTATGATTAAATTGGGTCTATCTTCTCGTGAAGTACATCCTTTCCAAATCTTTGCAGGCCTTATTCTTAATTTTATCTGGAGGCTACGGAATGAGTCGGTTTACAACCAACAAGATTTATCTCTCCGTAAGATTTCACAGCAGCTAAACTCTTCCTATGAAGAAAATCTATGGGCCTGGGAAGTAAAGCTTAACACCAAAAGAGAGGAAAAATGGAAGAATCCTTCCACAAACCAAATCTATATTTCTTTTGATGCCACGGTTAGAAATTCCTTCTCTTTGGCCTCGGCAGTAAGCAGAAACTCAAAAGGGGAAATCATTTACATCTGGACTGAGGAAAACTCCACTACTATCCCGGTTCTGGCTGAAGCTCTAGTGGCAAAATTGGCTTTTAAGATGGCAGAATCTATCAACCATCATTCAACCTCTCTGGTAGGGGACTCCCAGTTGGTTATCTCTTCTATTTCTAAAACGGAGGTGGTCTGGCAAATTTCTACCATCTCGGAAGACATTGCAAATTCCTTACTTCTTCACCCTGGTTGGAGCTATAACAAAATTGATCGATCTCAAAATCGACTTGCACACTCAGTTGCGCAATGGGCAGCTACAAACTCTTTGTTTGGTAACATTCCAGCTATTTTATTTCTTTCTAGTATTTTGCTTATTGATAGTGGAAAGGACCCTCCTGGATAGTTTGTACTCTTCTTTTATTATATATAAACAAGCTTGCTTATGAAATAATAATAATAATAATAATACTTGAATCCTTATGAATATAATCATTCATATATGGTATCTATAAATATATTAAGATATTGGCAAAAAGTCATAGTTTGCTTTTTATTGTTTGAAAATAAAATTATAAAATACAAAATAATGACCTATTTTACCAAAATAAAGCAACTTGTGAACAAATTTGAGCTCGCTCAAATATTAAATTAGTTATTCGCCAACATAAAATACAACTCGATAAAAAGTTCAATCTCCAGTCGTGTAACGATAATAGTGAAACAGATAGGATTTGACAACCCAAAACTCCGAAATGCGGTTTGTTTATATCGTGAATTGTAGGTGCTAGAATGGTGCATCTAAGGGGATGCTTAGGAAATAAGATGATACGATAGTTTTGTAAATAATAGTAAAATGATTTGTGAATAGTAGTAAGATAGTTTGGATTAAGTATTTATTAGATTTTGAAAAATGAGAGAGAAAAAAATTGAATAAAAAATATTATAAAATTAAAATATTATTATAATATAATCTTTTAATATTATTTTTGTTTTAAGATTTGAAAAAATTAATTTTTTTTATTTTTTATTTAAAATTTTGGAAAAATTATAATGATTAGTTTGAAAAAATTATAATGATTAATTTAAGAGGTTGTTTTGATAGTAAGATGAGATTATATACTTTTAAATGAAAGTTGAATAAAATATTGTTATAATATTATTTTTTAATATTATTATTATTTTAAAATTTAAAAAAATTGAATTAGAATTTGAAAAAGTTGAATTGTTTATTATATTTTGTGTGAGAATTTTAAAAAGTTGTAATGATAAGATGAGATGAAATGAGATGGGTTAAGAGTGTTTCTCAATCCAAATGGACAAGTGCTTGTGTTTACATAATATTTGAAAAAAAAAATGAGATTAGATGAAATGTAATGAAATAAAATAAAAATTATTTACAAATATTTCTTAAGACAACTAGTAATCTAAAAGGCTTTATGATAAATTAAACATAGTCCTAGACGGTGAGGCTTTAGACCCTCTTGCCCCCAACCTAACTCCCAAACACAGCGTACAACCCCAAGGCCCCATTCATATCGCTTGGCAGACAGATTTGCGTATCTTCCTTTTTTTTTTATTTTTTTATGGGTTTTACTTTTCCTCCAGTCGGCCCCATGCACCAACCTTTTTGACCAAATTAAAGTCGTTTGGGCTCTCCTTTCCTTCCACCCCTAGTCATCATTTTACTATTTTTGCCGGATTCTTCCTATGTTTTACAGCCATTTGATGTTTAGAATATTTCAGTATATTTATATATAGTAATAAAATAATTTGACTTAAGATAATTTATTAGATTTTGATAAAAAGAAAAACAAACTTGAATAAAAATATTATAATTTTAAAAAATTGTTAAATATAATTTTATTTAAAACTTGAAAAAATAGTATTGTTTTTTTTTTATATTTTGTTTGAGAGTTTTCAAAAATTGTAATGATTATATAAAAAATATAAAAATTTGAAATTAAAAATATTTTATATTTAAGTTATATTTTTTTTTTAAATGCTCACGCACCATCCCATAAGACAACCACCATCACGCTCCCCTGCCCAATCTAGTCAGCATCTTTTCTTGACTGGCTCATCCTCTATTGCTGCTTCGTTGCATTATATGCACTACTTTTTCATGGGCTTCATGCTCTCGTCCTTCCAACAATGGAAAAAGTTTATATTGTCCCTCCAATATGACCGCTCACCTTGACAATGAACAGTCACTCTGGTGGGCAGTGTAGTAACTCCCTCCAATAATATGAGACCGACTTCGAGCACTAGTTGTGGGCTCAACAAAGTTAAATTATAGCTAAAGAATAGCTAAAATATAAAATAAAATGCTACAATGGGCTCAACAAATGTATAGTAAATTTGACCATCAACTATATGGCTGGCCAAATTTAGTTGATGGTCAAATTTATTGAGGTAAAGAGACTAGCTAAATATTATTTTTGGAATAAAATAATACTTCCGCTGCCCATTCTCTCCCGCTGCAATAATTTCATCCTCAGTGCATTCTCCCACGTCAATAACCATTGTGCCATTGTCCTAAGTCGGCAAGATTCTACAGTAGTTTCTTCTTGGAGACTGCTCAAAACACAAAGATTAATCTACTTAGTTATTACTTACAAGCAATATATATATGCAAATCATTGTAATTAATTAAGCATCTAATCAGTTTGTTCCCCAATTTAGATTGACCATTATGGAGTAGTATTATATTTATGTTTGTTAGATTAATCACTTTAGATTGATCATAATATTTAATATAATCATATTCAAATTACAATTAGAATTAAAATATATAAAAAGTTTAAAATCAATATTTTAATAGAATAGTGAAAGATTTGTTAAACCTATTATTTGGTGTTATAAAAAGTGGCTGGCTAAAATTTGTAAAAGTAAATTTTCTAGCTAAATTTTAACTAAAGTTGGTTGAGCCCACTACTAGTGCTCTTAAGGCTATTTCTTGTTGTTTGGTTCTGTTTTCTCTCTCTTATAAACTTATTTATGTTATGAAACTAATGAAAAGGGAGAGAGTGAAAGAGAAAAAGAGAGAGAGAGAAAGTGGAAATTGCAAGAGAAAGAGTTGTTCTTCAATGCAAAACTTGATGCCTATACAAGAGAATTATACCCATATATATAGGAGTACAAAGGGGTAGGTATAGCTTAAGTCTCAATTGATGACTAAAGATAGGTCTTAATTAATGGCTCACGCACTATCCTATAAGACAACCACCATCACGCTCCCCTGCCCAATCTAGTCAGCATCTTTTCTTGACTGGCTCATCCTCTATTGCTGCTTCGTTGCATTATATGCACTACTTTTTCATGGGCTTCATGCTCTCGTCCTTCCAACAATGGAAAAAGTTTATATTGTCCCTCCAATATGACCGCTCACCTTGACAATGAACAGTCACTCTGGTGGGCAGTGTAGTAACTCCCTCCAATAATATGAGACCGACTTCGAGCACTAGTTGTGGGCTCAACAAAATTAAATTATAGTTAAAGAATAGTTAAAATGTAAAATAAAGTGCTACAGTGGGCTCAACAAATGTATAGTAAATTTGACCATCAACTATATGGCTGGCCAAATTTATTGAGGTAAAGAGACTAGCCAAATATTATTTTTGGAGTAAAATAATACTTCCGCTGCCCATTCTCTCCCGCTGCAATAATTTCATCCTCAGTGCATTCTCCCACGTCAATAACCATTGTGCCATTGTCCTGAGTCGGCAAGATTCTACAGTAGTTTCTTCTTGGAGACTGCTCAAAACACAAAGATTAATCTACTTATTATTACTTACAATCAATATATATATGCAGATCATTGTAATTAATTAAGCATCTAATCAGTTTGTTCCCCAATTTAGATTGACCATTATGGAGTAGTATTATATTTATGTTTGTTAGATTAATCACTTTAGATTGACCATAATATTTAATATAATCATATTCAAATTACAATTAGAATTAAAATATATAAAAAGTTTAAAATCAATATTTTAATAAAATAGTGAAAGATTTGTTTAACCTATTATTTGGTATTGTAAAAAGTGGCTGGCTAAAATTTGTAAAAGTAAATTTTCTAGCTAAATTTTAACTAAAGTTTGTTGAGCCCACTACTGGTGCTCTTAAGGTTATTTCTTGTTGTTTGGTTCTGTTTTCTCTCTCTTATAAACTTATTTATGTTATGAAACTAATGAAAAGAGAGAGAGTGAAAGAGAAAGAGAGAGTGAGAGAGAAAGAGGAAATTGCAAGAGAAAGAGTTGTTCTTCACTGCAAAACTTGATGCATATACAAAGAAATTATATCCATATATATAGGAGTACAAAGGGGTATGTATAGCTTAAGTCTCAATTGATGACTAAATATATGTCTTAATTAATGGCTCAATGGTCTTAATTAGTGGCTACACATTAGTCTTAATTAATGGTTCAATTGTCTTAATTAGTGGCTATGTATGGTTATACAAATGTTTATAACACTCCCCATTTGGATGACCATACATAAAGAATATGCATCGTTAAGATTTTTCCAAGGAAAAACCTAGTGAGAAAAAACCAATGGCGAAAAAAAAGAGTACAACATTCATGTGTACTGCCAAATGCTTTAAGATTGCCTCATTAAAACCTTGTAAAGGAAAATCTAGTGAGATAAAACCTTAGCGAAGGAAAAAGAGTACAATCAGCACAAGTCTTCAAGACTTTACTCCCCCTGAAAAGTGCATGATAATAGGTCTTCAAGTTTCCGCATTCCAATGTTCTACACAATCTTCTTAAATGTTGCAGTTGGTAATGCCTTAGTGAATAAATCTGCCAAATTATCACTTGATCGTATCTGCTAGACATCAATTTCACATTTCTTCTCATGAATTGCAATGATCTCTCTGTGTGAATATGAAAAATAACCTGCATCCGCATATCCAACTAATTGTGTACTTGATCCATGTTGATAAAATAATTCCATATCAATCGTACCTCGAAGGTAACGAATGACATGTTTAATATCATTCCAATGTCTTTGAGTTGGTGTAGAACTATATCTTGCAAGTAAATTAACTGAAAATGCAATATCAGATCGAGTGCAATTTTCAAGATACATCAGGGCTTTAATTGCACTGAGATAAGGTACTTCAAGACCTAGAATTTCTTCATCGTCTTCACAAGGACGAAATGGGCCTTTCTGCATATTAAATGATTGAACAACCATTTGAGTAATCAGGGGATGAACTTTATCCATATAAAAGTTATGGACTCTTCAGGAGTACCAAATTCATTTTGTATTTTTTTCTTCCGAAGAATTTTGTCCTTTGCACCAATAGGCCGTCTACACTTCAGGCGTATCTTAGACTCGCCTATTGCTGTTTTGGCAACTTGTCCTTGAGGAACTGCAATCCTTGCTGGAACATTAACAGCAGAAATATATAATTTTACCACACATTTAGTGTCAGTAAATACATCCGGTAATTGATTTGCAACACTTTGCAAATAAATAATCTTTTAAACCTCTAGTTTATATTCATTTATACGATGATCAAATTGGAAAAGGGCTTTATTTTTTCAAGTAATTTCCTGTCGTTTCTCATGCATCACTTGTAAATAACTAGTTAGTGGAGAAGTCATCAAAATTAAGCCACCAACCTCCATATTCAACAAAAACGGTGGCTACCTTTTTAGACCAGACAAGCACTGCAGAATTTTACAGCTCTTCTGTAGCTGTCAGGCGCCACAGGGCAATGATGCTACATCTCTTGTCTTTTGTAGAGATGTGCTTCATAAGGGACGCCGTGAAGCAATAGAAATGCTTTCTCCTTCCTTTTATAATTTTTTCTATAAAAGAAATATCAGCTTATTTTCATTCGCATCTCATCTTCTTTACTCTTCTGTAATTAGGCTACATTCTTATTCTGTAATCTCTCTCTGCATTCTTACTCTGTAATGGCCCAGCAATCTTCTCGTGACCAATATATAAGGTATTCTACACCTTATTCACCAATTGTTTCTGCTTCTACCATAGGTGCTATAATGCAATACAATAATGATCTGACTAATAAGTAGATGTTGAAGCTATCTACGAGCTTGTGAGTCTCAGTACCCGATACTCATCAACCATTGTGGCATTTTCTCAATGACTACAATCCAAAACTTATGATGTTGACAAACTCAATGATAAAATTTCTATCCTTCAGCGACTTCTTCAAGAGTCCAACATGAAGATAGGAGCAATAAAGCAAGAGAATAGGAATTTAAAATCCTTGTTTAAGTTTTCTTTTCGATTGCCTACTCTTTTAGACAAGGATGCCATGCAAATTTTTTAAGAGCAAGATCGTTTAAAGAATGAGGCGAAGAGCCTCAAATTTCTGTAATTTTGTTTCGAAATAATAAAATAATATTTCATAAATATTCATATTGTGTTTCTATCTTCTAGTAGATGTTCTGTGTGCTCCATTTTATTTCTCTTTTAATAATGCACATTTATTACAAAACCGTAATATGAATCTGAAATACTAATTGCATTTAAGATAAGGTATTTCAGAACTAATAATTTCATTCATCCCCCCTCGAATCCGAAAGGGTTTATGATTTATATTTCAAATATGTGCAGTTTTCATGAGCTCTTATGGAGCTTCAATGACATTTAAATCATCTATATAAACTGCAATAAAAGCTAATTTAGATACTGAAAATATATGGAAAATAGCTTGTTCCACGTGCGTTTGGATTGTTTTAGATCATATAAGGATTTTTGAAACTTGATAGAATAAGTACTTCAGGACTATATGCTTCATGCATTTCATATCTAGTGATCCATATAAATATGCAGTTAATCATGCATACCCAAATTCTCGGTAACTATCAAGCTAATAAAAACCTCAATATAATTTCATCTATTTCAAAAACATATCAATATTATTTCTGCGGGAAATCGACTCGTGATTTATATATCACATTTTCATTTCCTTAATACAAATACCCACTGATATTCAACAAGCATCACCTCTTAAGTGTTTGGACTACAAGCCCATATGTATCACATTTTACTAGTGATATCAATTTTACAGGAATTGTTTCTTTATATTTTGACCAATATTTTTACGTCGGTATTCTTCGACGGTTCTTAACTCACTTTTTTAATTACTTTTGGTAATATCAAGTGTCATTTTATATGAAAATACGTTGTCGACAACGGTTTTATTTCTATCAAGAATTTCTCTATTACTCATTAAATGTATCGAGATCTCGTTATTTTCATATACCTGTCCCTCTTCAAGGGAAGTCATTTAATGAAAATTCTCTTCAGGAGGTACTCTTCAGGAGTTTTTATTATGAGAGAATTTTGTATAAAAAGTTTGGATGGATCTTATTGCTTGTTTTGTGGGTACGGCCTCTTCTGGAGTACCAATTTCTTTTCTTTGTGCTTTTTTCTTTCGGGATGCTTTATCATTTGTATCAATAGGTCTCATATGCTTTTAGACATGTCTTATGTTCATTAGATTGCTAAATTTCTTAATTGTCCTACGAGAACTTCAATTCTCGCTGGGATTTTAGCAGCTAGAATATGAAACATTTTTATCTTATTGCATCCATAAATTAATTATCATCTGAACTTCTAGTTCACCTATGATAATCAAGATAACGTCAAATTATTTTATTTTATTTGCTTCTAGCAAATTTTTCTTTCCGCTTATAGTGGGAAGACTTTATAGTAAAAGAATATTCTGGTTCTTTTATAGACGTCCATATGAAAATTATTCGACTTATCATAATTGATTTCGGATGATCAAAATAATCATGAAAAACATACAAATATTTTGAATCATATCATTTTTTATGTATCATAATATTTGATTCAATAGTTATATAATATCATCTCAAAGAGAAAGTTGATAATTTTCCTAATACGAGCTTCTGACTCGAAATCATAAAAGTACTATAAAGATATTCATCACCACGTCCAATCTCTTGGTTTCTTTGAAAACAATGCATCATTCTCTTCTGGGAATGATATAAATCCAATTTCATTAATTTCAGGGAATGATGAAACTAGTAGGACATGACTCATGATTTCTTGACAAAATCTCATTATTTTGCTTAACCAGTAGAAGACCAGATATAAATTTAGAATATATTGTGAACTTTTACACTCGATATTGCCACTTCAGGAGCATATTCGAGGCGTTCATTTTAAACATATATTTTTTAGTGAATTTTTTCTACACAATTTCAATATGCAACTTCATGTGCATTAATCATAATGAGATTTTGGTATACGTATCACTCATTTAGACTATCTCACAGAATTAATAGATCTTTTATTATGATATACTTAATAAAATTATTGGTTTAGAGCGATCCTTCAGGGATGCTCAATTTCTATTCTAAGATGAATCTTATCATCAATAATTCATAAGAAGTATAAAAAATAAATAGAACTTGTATATAAACTATGTGAATAAATATAGAATTTAATTAAGTAATAATAATGAATATAATCTTTAATACTCACCTTGGGGATTGCAAATAATATATTGAAAAACTTACTTGAAGTAGAAGACTATTAACTTCAGAATCAACAGAACCTCGTGCTGATAACGTGTTATGAAACTAATGAAAAGAGAGAGAGTGAAAGACAAAAAGAGAGAGAGAGAAATAGGAAATTGCAAGAGAAAGAGATGTTCTTCAATGCAAAACTTGATGCATATACAAGGGAATTATACCCATATATATAGGAGTACAAAGGGGTAGGTATATCTTAAGTCTCAATTGATGACTAAAGGTAGGTCTTAATTAATGGCTCAATGGTCTTAATTAGTGACTACACATTAATTTTAATTGATAGTTTAATGGGCTTAATTAATGACTATGTATAATTATACAAATGTTTATAACAATTTAGAGTAATTGCTGGGATTTTCCATTCCCATTGGTTGTCACTCATTATCTTTATAGGGAAAAAAAAGGACCACCCTTTGATATTATTAGTAGAAAGCATTTGTTCAACATTATTATTGGGGGGCGGCTGTCAGATTCTTATAATATATCTTTTTTAACTATTTATTATATGTTTATTTATGTTGTACGTGCCAAATGACAAATGATTTTGTCGTCTGTTTGGGGTTTATGATCAGGTGAAATATTGATGCAATCATTAGAAGGGGTAGCTGGTGATCATAAGAAATTGAGGGTTTTTCATTCCCATCATCTGGACTACCGCAGCATGATGGATGCCTTGAAGGGGATGCTCTGGCTTATTTTACTGCTTTGAGCCTCCCCTGGACCAGCCCACTTATGATGTATGCTTCATTATTGCATGCCTTTTCTTTTTGGTGACTAATCCAGCAGGAGTAGAGAAATAGACATATAAATTCAGTTTTACTGTATTTATTAAATATTTAATATTGTCCGAAAAATTCACTCGTACGTCAACAATAAGTAATGTAGAATCTATTTCATATCTCAATCTATTTTTTCGGATTTTGATGCTCCAAACGATGATGCAATTAAATACAAAACAAGTGATATCTATAAATATGTTGGGAGTATATATAAGCCACATATATAGATAATAGTTGATGAATTAGGTTAAAAACTCCAAATAAATGAGAGAGAGAGAGAGAGTAAAGAAACAGGTATATAGGTAGCTGTAGTCTGCATATGGAAATGAATGAACAAGTGAAACTGTTTGGTGCAGGTATTAATGGCAGAGGAGGAAGTAAGAGCAGCTCATAATGTGTTGGAAGCGTGTGCACAAACACAGAGCATAGACAAAGTGGTGTTTACCTCTTCTGTCATTGCTGTTATCTATAGAGGCCCGTAATTCCATGCCCTCTGATTTTGATGAAACGCATTGGAGCGACATTAATCTTTGTAGAAAGTTCAAGGTACGTACGTGTCCCTTTATTAGCATTCTTTTTACCAATCTTTTTAGTTAATGGAAATTTTTTTTTGCAAATATACTTTGGCATCAATTCACGCACTGATATTGATTTGTAAGATATATGTTTAACGAAACGATGTAAATTGAAGGCAGAAATAATTTTCATGAAATAGAAAATTTTCATCTTCTCTTAAAAAAAATTTTATAATTTGTTTTACATAAAAAAAATGATTGCTGCGCGAATTAGTACACAAAATCTGCTTGTACCTAGCAAAACTCTTTAGTTATTATTATTCCAATAAATGAGCCAGCTAATTGTGCTCTACATTTTTACTAATTTTGTAAGTTCACTAAGTTTTTGGTTTTTCTTTTTAATACTCCCCAGTTATTTATTTATTTTTAAAAATACTGTAGTCACAAAAAGTTCCCACGAAAGTAAATTCACAAACTGATATGATTTGATGTGGTTGTTAGATTGTAAAGCTATTTTTATTAGAAAGTCGATTTACCGTATCATATGAAACTATGTCAGTTTGTTAGTTTATTTTTATGGAATCTCTTTGTGACTGTAACATTTATATATTTAACGGAAGAAATTCTTATTTGAAAGGAGCAGTTGAGATGTACAAAGATGGCGTATTTGTAATCGTTGCTCTCAGGTTCATCGTGGATGCCCACATATGCATCTTTGAAGACACGTCACCATATGGAAGATACCTATACTTCAACCAAGTCATCACTTGCAGCAAAGATGCCCTTAACCTTTTTTTTTTTTTATAATTTTCTTAGAAAGTAGAACATTTATAGATAAACTAACGGAAATAGGATACAAGTTCGACAGGGTGGGAGTCCCCTACAGTCTTCCCAAAGCCAACACATATTACAACACGAAAAGAAAAAACAGAGGGGGTGATCGAAACCAAACAAATGGCTCTCACCCAATTCCCACAAGGGGAAAACCGCTTAGTGACGGTCTTTAAATAGTCTGATAAACAGACTATAAAACTGCAGTTGGAAGCCACAGTGCATAGGGTTGTGTTGCAACGTGTTGGTCTGGACTGATTGGAAGAAACTATCACATCCACTTTCACTCGATCTTTGGTTAGGGAAAGCAGAAACATAGGGTAGCATCTGAAAACTGTGTTGAATCTTCGGCGAGCAGGCGTTACTGGCTGTGGCGGCGCGTGCAGGCCACGCGCCACACTTGGAGAGAGAAGACTGGTCGGATCTGAAAGATCCGATGTCGCAGACCCCGAAACTGCCGCACGTGGTGACAGAAAGCCCATCGAGGCATGGCGGCGCGTGAAAATCACGCGCAGAATAGGTCGCGTGTGAGACAAACGCGCCGCTTGAAAGGGCGGATATCTTTTGCCAGTTTGACGATCGGCACCTGGAGAAGCTGAAAATAGGCCGCGTGTCTGCCCTTGGAGCTCGAAAAGCAATAGATCGGCAAAGTTAAACGGAGCAACCGGAAATAAGCTAAAAAAAGAGGAAAAAAAAAAGAAAAACAGAAAAGAAGGTCGTGACCGGCGAGGAGGGGAGGTGGGTGGTGGAGCCGAAGCACCAAACCCCCTCCCCCCAGTGAACGAAATTTTTTTTCTAGGTTGAGCGATATGGACGCTGGAGAGAAAACAAAAGCTTGGAGTGAAATAACTAGAATAAAGCTAGAGATGCCCTTAAGCTTACTCACATGTTATTGCCACCCTCTAAATATTTGCCTCCTTCAAGGTTAGCAAATGACTTGTATTAATTTCAAGACCTTGAGTCTTTTTTCTTGGATTTTGCCTTGAAAATATATACTACCGGTAGTGTTATATATCAGATATATATCAGAATTAGATGAGTATTCGCTTAGAATTTTAAGATTTTTTCCATTCACATAAACTTATTTGCAGGCCCTTGCAATTAAGTGTTATATGAGGGCACTGATCATGATATATAAGTTTTACCTCAAAACGAGACAACAAGAGATCCAAACAAAAATGATATCTGCTTTATGAGACGTAAGGCTTAGAAGGTGAGATGACTGAGGCTATTATCGAGCAATGGAACAAACTCAAGCTGATGGATGCTGAACAGCAGGAGGTTCAAGTGGAGCTCAACATGGATGATGTTGCGTCTCAAAGGGGTAGAAAATGTTTACTGGGACTCGTAGTAATGGACAAAATGGTTAACCAAGAAGCATTCAAAACAACCATGCTGAAACTATGGAGGCCAAAAGGAGAGGTACATTTCAGAATAATGGGAGACAGCCTTTATCTGTTTGAATTCCATGAAGATCAGGACTTGGAGAAGGTTAAGAAAGGCCGGCCCTGGACTTTTGATCGTTGTCTGATTTGCATCAAGGACTATGATGGTCTGGTAACAACAAAGGGAATACAGTTTGATAAGGAAACCATCTGGGTGCAATTGCATAACCTCCCCATTGGAGGAATGACTAGAGAGTTTGGTCAACATATTGGTTCAAAAGTGGGGAACGTGTTGGAGGTAGATGTCGATGAGGAAGGACTTGGCTGGGGACCCTATCTCCGTGTACAGATCTCTATTGACATAACAAAACCCATCATGAGAGGGGTGTTGTGCTCCATAAATGGTAGGCAAGTATGGGTTGCCTTCCAATATGAACGACTCCCTTCCTTCTGTTTTAATTACGGTATCATCAAACATGGACCAACTGGTTGTAAGGAACCTGTTGTCAAGAGGTCCCTCCATGGTAATGCAGAAACCCAGTATGGTGCCTGGCTACGGGCATCTTTTCAGAAGGATCCAGCAAAAGAATGGCAGGGGTTTAACCAAGGCAATAGGCAGGTTTTTTTTCGATATGAAGCAGCATGGACTCTTTCAAAGGAGTGCCCTAAGATTATAGCAGTTAAGACCTGACATATGGCAGTTGGAAACATGCCTTTCCAGTTTGAGTTAGCCAAAGCTCTATCTAGCTTTTCCTTGGTTAAACCCCTGCCACTTCTATTATTGGACCAGGTATACCTATTGCCTTTGGTAGAAACCGAATATAGTGAGCAGGATTCAATGGCCTCACGAAAATCCTCCATCTGTTTGTAGGGTCTAGATACTTCCCCAAATTTTTCATTTTGGCATAAAATTTCATTAAAGTCGCCAATGCAAAGCCAAGGTATAGGAGGAGAAGGCTTTAAGTAAATCCCAACTAAGTTTCCTTTTGGATGTGACAGGGTGGCCATAAAAACCAGTGAGCATCCACGGGGCATTGTGTCTTCTGTCTGTTATCATCACACTGATGTGCCATCTAGTGAAATTTATCAATTGAACCTCCAGGTTATTTTTCCACATTAGAGCTAGCCCCCCACTGCTTCCCTACTATCAACCACTAGGTAATTATCAAACTTTATAAAGTTTTTGACAGATTCAACTCTGGCCTTAGAACACTTAGTTTCTATCAAGAAAACCAAGCTTGGGAACTTATCCTTAATCAACATATTAAGGATTCTAACTGCCTGAGGGTTCCCAAGCCCTCGGCAGTTCCAGCTTAGGAGATTCATGGGATTTGGCAGGGCTAAAAGTCAGCTTCTGCCATGTCAATGGAGTTTTCATCTTCTAAAACCAGAGAGAGTTTACCTTTTTTCTTGGACGATTGTTTATTCACTGCCTTCCTTTTCCCTTTCTCGCTGGCTTCTGGGACAGATCCACCATTATTCTGCCCCTCTACATTTTCCTGAGTTAGCTGGTTGGATGCTACAGTTGACACAGATAGTCGAGCCCTCCTTTTCCAGGTTTTAAATTGGCTAGCTATAGGTAGAATCATGTTCACCTCCTGTAGCACATGTGTTTTCCCACTAGCCACCTTTGTTGACTTTTCTTCCATATCCTTGCGTATTCCTACATCTTACATAGGATCCCAATTTTCCTTCTCCTTTCTAAATTGGCTAGCTAAAGGTAGATTCATGTTCACCTCCTGTAGCACATGTGTTTTCCCACTAGCCACCTTTGTTGACTTTTCTCCCATATCCTTGCGTGTCCCTCCATCTTGCATAGGATCCCAATTTTCCTTTTTCTTTCTACCGTGTGTTGACTTTCCACTTGGTTGTGTTAGTCCTGAGTAGTTACCTGTTCCTTTCAATGTGGCTCCCTCTGTCTTGTCTTTTGATAGGGCCTCAGAACAGGTCATGGCCGAACCTTTTGGATTATTTGTGATCCCTTCCACATCCCGAGATAGTGGCCTGTCAAACTGAAAACCCTGGGAGTCCACAACCACTTCAGGAGTTGTTGACACCTGCTCAGTTTGTTCCTTCTGTCTTGCCACGTCATCATCGTCTCCCTTGTGGCCTGAGATGTTGGACTGCTGGTGTGTTGGCCTTCCCTTGCTGCTCTTCCATTCTTTTGCTGGATCCTTCTGAAAAGATGCCCGTAGCCAGGCACCATACTGGGATTCTGCATTACCATGGAGGGACTTCTTGACAATAGGTTCCTTACAACCAGTTGGTCCATGTTTGATGATACCGCAGTTAAAACAGAAGGAAGGGAGCCGTTCATATTGGAAGGCAACCCATACTTGCCTACCATTTATGGAGCACAACACCCCTCTCATGATGGGTTTTGTTATGTCAATAGAGATCTGTACACGGAGATAGGGTCCCCAGCCAAGTCCTTCCTCATCGACATCTACCTCCAACACGTTCCCCACTTTTGAACCAATATGTTGACCAAACTCTCTAGTCATTCCTCCAATGGGGAGGTTATGCATTTGCACCCAGATGGTTTCCTTATCAAACTGTATTCCCTTTGTTGTTACCAGACCATCATAGTCCTTGATGCAAATCAGACAACGATCAAAAGTCCAGGGCCGGCCTTTCTTAACCTTCTCCAAGTCCTGATCTTCATGGAATTCAAACAGATAAAGATTGTCTCCCATTATTCTGAACTGTACCTCCCCTTTTGGCCTCCATAGTTTCAGCATGGTTGTTTTGAATGCTTCTTGGTTAACCATTTTGTCCATTACTACTAGTCCCAGTAAACATCTTCTACCCCTTTGAGACGCAATATCATCCATGTTGAGCTCCACTTGAACCTCCTGCTGTTCAGCATCCGTCAGCTTGAGTTTGTTCCATTGCTCGATAATAGCCTCAGTCATCTCACCTTCTTTCTGCCTTTCTTCTCCTCCTCTGTTTTCTACTATGAAATCCTAACAGACAACCTTGCCTTTAGCAAGACAGCACCTTCTCAGCAAAAGCTAGAAGGACCCTCACACCAACTAGTTTGATACAATGATCTCTCGATTGAATATAGTGGAATTAATAGTTCATTGTCCTCTTTTCCCCGATTTTCAACTTTGAGATTGGCTTCTAGCAAGTTGAAAGGAATTCCAGATTTCTTGCGAAACCAATCTGCCTTGTACGAGCTAGACCTTTCAAACAACCAAATTCATGGAGAAATACCACTCTGGATTTGGGAATTTACAGCACTGAGCATCTTAAATCTCTCTAATAACAACTTGGTGACTCTAGAAAGACCTTTCCTCAATGTTTCTTCCATCGAAGTGGTGGATCTAAGCTCCAACGAACTCCACGGGCAGATTCCCGAATCAATATGCAATGCTACATCTCTTACTGTTTTGGATTTATCTCACAATTTCTTAAGTGGCATGGTCCCCCATTGCTTATTGAGTCAGCTGAGTGTACGAGTGCTAAATTTAGGAAAAAACAGCCTCTCGGGCAAAATTCCTGATATGTTTCAAACCGACTGTAATTTGGGAACTTTAGATCTTGGTGAAAACCAATTAGAAGGAAAGTTGCCAAAATCTTTGGCCATGTGCAAAGATTTAGAGTTCCTGGACATCGAGAATAACAACATTGAGGATGCTTTCCCATGTTACTTGAGGAATATATCCATGTTGCGTGTCCTTGTTTTAAAATCTAACAAGTTCCATGGACCCATTGATTGTCTAGAGTCTAATGCCACTTGGCCAATGCTTCAAATTATAAACTTAGCTTCAAACAATTTTAGTGGTAAGCTGACAAAAAAGTCCTTCGGCATGTTGAAGGCATTAATGGCATATAAAGATAAGGCAGAATTAGAGTTTATTCATCATCAATCTTCGCCGTATTCCCGGAGGCAGAGTTATTATTATCAAGATAAGCTGACAATTATTGCCAAAGGTCTATCTCTGAATCTGGTGAAGATCCTAACTATTTTCACCATCCTCGACCTTTCATGCAACAACTTTAACGGACCTCTACCAAAGGAAATTGGAAACTTCAAATCACTATATGTCCTCAACTTGTCTCATAACGTTTTCACCGGCAATATTCCACAATCTTTGGGAAAATTAAGTAAACTTGAGTCACTAGACCTGTCAAGCAATGAGCTTACTGGCAAGATTCCTATTGAACTCGCAGATGGTCTAATTTTCTTATCATTCCTCAATCTTTCGTTCAATCAATTGTCGGGAAAAATTCCAGAAATCAAGCAATTTGCTACATTTTCAAAATCTGCCTATAAAGGGAACATAGGATTATGTGGCTTTCCTCTTGAAGAACAATGCATAGATGAAGGGCCAAGATCGTCAACTCCAACATCTGAAGAATCGGACTCAAATTCTGAGATTGGTATTGACTGGAACTTCTTGAGTGTTGAATTGGGATTTGTTTTTGGTTTTGGAATTGCTATTGGGCCTCTTATGTTTTGGAAAAGGTGGAGGATGTCCTACTACAAACATGCTGGTGAAATATTTTTTAAGATCTTCCCTCGACTGTATATTACAATAGAAAACCATCAAAGACAAGCACGCATGAACCATAGACGAAGAGCTCACAGAAATCAAGGACGGAGACATGAGTGATATATCGCTTGATATATATGAGCCATGAGGAGTAATGTTGTCACGTATGACTTTAATTTTTTTTATGTTTCAATATAAGGAAAAATGAAAAAAGAATAATATTACTCATGCAATTGGATATGAATATTGCTTTAAATGATATTCGTTGTTATTAAAATACTTTTGATGGTAGATATGCAGGTGATTTATGGAAGGTGAACGGGATTTGGAAGCATAGCTAACTAATATATATTGTATTTTAGCACTCGACTTTTTACAGTGGATTGGCGATAAATTGATATCTATCTATTATAATAAGCGCCTATGCGCTAACTACAATAACGCACAGTAAAGCACAGTAATATTTGTCGTTCCGTTTCCGTAATTCCATTTTACACAGTAACATTGCACAGTAATATTCCGTTTTTATTTTCGTGCACAGTAATGAATAGTAAGATATGAATAGTAATGAATAGTAAGATAATAATTCGAAGTAATAAATAGTAATACACAGTAATTATGCACAGTAAATATAATAAAAAATTCAATAAATCGACGAATTTCCTGTACAGTAATAAATAGTAATACACAGTAATTATGCATAGTAAATATAATAAAAAATTCAATAAATCGACGAATTTCCGTGACTATACAGTAATTTCGCACAGTAAAATAATAATTCGTCAAAATTTCCTTCAATACACAGTAATTATGCACAGTAAATATAATAAAAAATTCTATAAATCGACGAATTTCCGTGACTGCACAGTAAAAATAATAATAAAAAATTTGAAATGCACAGTAAAGATAATTATTTCTTCTTCTTTCTTTCTTTTCTCTTCCCCTGCGTTTTTCTTTTCTCTCCCGTTCTTCTTTCTTCTTTTCTCTCTCTCCCCGTGCTCTCCGCTTCTCTTTTCTTCCCCTCTCACCGTTTCAGATCTGTTTGTAAAAAATTTATTCAAGTTCTTTTTTCCTTTCGTTTGATTTCTATTTTTCAGATCCACATAACAAATTTTTTTTCTATCTGTGTTCATATGTTTTTTTTTTCTTTTTGATTCAAGTTTTTTTTTTCTTTCAGACTTTCATCTTCACTTTCTAAAAAAATTGATTTTTTTGGGTGTTGCACATGTATTTTTGTTGTGTATTGACAGATCTATATCTATTCGTTTAGATCTATGTTCATGTTGAGGATCGAGAACAAGATCAACACGCAGGTGACCTTTGCTAAGCGGAGGAAAGCTGTACGAGTTTTGCTGCAATTCAAGGTATTCACCAGAACAACAAAACCACTTTTGCACCCTTTAAACTACAAAAGGCAAAGCAAAACCATCAAAACTGCTTCCTTCTATTTTTATTTTTCTATTTTCAAAGTCATCTTTCTTTTATTTTCATCTCCGAGTTGATTTTTTGAAAGAGAAAAAAAAATTGATTTTTTTGAGTGTTGAACATGTATTTTTGTTGTGTATTAACAGATCTATATCTATTCGTTTAGATCTATTAGTTTTCACATATTCTACCAAAAGATAAAAACACAAATATGAATATTTCTGAAATATTATTTTATTATCTTGAAGAAAAAAATTACAGAAATTTGAGACTCTTCGCCTCATTCTTCAAACGATCTTGCTCTTCAAGAATTTGCATGGCATCCTTATCTAAAGCAGTAGGCAATCTAAAAGAAGACTTAAGCAGAGATTTTAATCTCCTATTCTCTTGTTTTATTGCTTCTATCTTCATGTTAGACTCGTGAAAAAGGCGGTGAAGGATAAAAATTTTCTCATTGAGTTTGTCCAAATCATAAGGTTTGGATTGTAGTCACTGAGAAAATGCATAAATAGCTGATGAGTAATGGGTACCTAGATTTACAAGCTCGTAGATAGCTTCAACATCTGACTTATTAGCCAGATCATTATTGTATTGCACTACAGCACCAATAGCGGAAGCAGAAACAGCTGATGAAGAGGGTATTGAATACCTCATGTATTGGTTACGAGAAGATTGTTGAGCCATTGCAGAGTCAGAATATAGAAAGAGATTACAGAGTAAGAATGCAGACTAATTACAGAAAAGTAAAGAAGATGGGATGCGAGTGAAGATGAGCTGAATATCTCTTTTATAGAGAAAATTATGAAAGGAAGGACGAATCACCTCTATTGCTTCACGGCGTCCATCGTGAAGCGTCTCTCTACAAGAGACAACAGATGTAGTAGAATAGCCTTGCGGCGCCTGACAATTCCAGAAGATCTATAAAAATAATGCGGTGCTTGTCCGGTCTAAAAAGCTGGCCACCGTTTTTGTCTCTCTGGATCTGTGTTTTTCAAGCTCAGCTAAGTCTCTCCGTCTGTCTTTTTTTTCCATTTGTTTAATTTCTGGCACTTTTTTTCCTCCTTGTTGTGCGATTGATGTATATTAAATTTCTATTTCTCAGATCCACATAATAATTTTTTTTTCTATCTATGTTTATATGTTTTTTTTTTCTTTTTGATCCAAGTTTTTATTTAATTTTTTTATTATACTTTTGCTGTTAAAGAATAAGTTATGAGTAAGCACCTCTTAGTTTTGCAAGATCATGAAGAACTCCTTCTTTCAGCGATTAATTAATCATGTACTCTTTCCAAAATTGCTCTTAGTTGTTATACTGTTCGTATATTAATAAAAAATTAGTAATTTTTAGCGATAAGATCAACGCATGACTACGCGTTGATGAAATCTAATTGATGATATTCGTGGGGTCTACAAAAAAGATATGCACGCGTAAGAAGGCAGAAGATTTTCCCACGTTAGGTCCCACCTTCCTCAATCAAATTTGGATTCTTGCAATTATAATAACGTCCAAAAGATAAGGTAGCAAAAACCGAGAAATTTAGTCATCCATACGTCGAATTCAAACTGCAAGATCAATGGAATAAGATCACACCTACATCTTTAATCTGAATCCAGCACGGACCTGCGTATTCAAAATAAGCATATAAATATAATATAATATTATTATAATATAATAATATAATAATATAAATCACCTGAGATCACGGAGAAATCATTTTTACCCCACGATCACATGGCCACCCACACTCCTCGATCACATGGCCGCCCCGTAAGGGGCGGGTAGCACCCCTAGTACTTTAATATATAGCTAGCTTTAAGTTTTATGCAAGAGATGTTCTAAGGGATATAAATATGTAATATCCAATTTGAGCTGTAATAGTTTATTTGGTTTCATCGTTACCACATTTTATTTTCAATCGTACTAACTACCGTGCAATATTTTAATTAGTTATTTTGATTGGAGATGGAAAATTTAAGATGCAATAGCCACTCAATATTTTAGTTGTTGACGTGTATATTTAATGGTTATAAAGAGTATCTAGGGCTTGAAACTAGCAGGATTTATGGGCTTGAGGAGGAACAAAAAGCACAAGAAAGATGCTGGGCTTGACATAGAGTGCCCCTATAATGTTGCTTGATGTCCAGCCAACCAACCAAGATACTAGACACAGAGTTCGCTACAAACTCCCAATATAAAAGACTTGCCGCATTGTAGCAGCAATTTTTGCATGCAAAATGCTTATTTCCGATGAAATTGTGGAATAGTCGAAAAAAATAGTTTTTCCAGTGAAAATGTTTGCCTAGAAAAATCCAAATATCGCAGCAAAGAAATGTTTAACCAGTGTTAATCGTTGCCGGGAGGACTTTTTCCCGGCAATGTTTTCAATTACAAATACTTATTTGCTGCTATATGAAGTACCGGAAAGTTGTATTTCCAACTAGACATTATTGACGCAAATAGTCTTATAATCTGTGTAAACATTTCCGATGAGTTTTGCTTGTCAAAAATGGTCCATTACAAAATAAATAAATAAAAATACACCAAACAGGATAGATGGAAAATTCAATACACATTCATATTATACAGTACCATGGTCTCTATAAATCCGAATTGTGCCAACTATAGTACCATAATCTAACAGATTGATTCCCAAACTAGGAATTACATCAATGAACCTTCTGTATGTTGATTCAATTGCATATACATTACCGTTCATTGTGCTATTGTACATACAAAAACACGACAATTTCAACTAACAGAGTAGCTTCTACGAAAAAACACAAATTTTCCATCAGCAGACTTCACAGAGAATAATATTTGCAAAAGGTAATAAAAAATCAATTTGGAAAACTGCAGCAACATATTTCAACAGACAAACATTACACAAAAGCCTCCATGCAACCATTAAATATAGAGTATAAATTCTTAAAAGCTACATGAATAAGTTATTCGTGATGTAGTCTCATTTCCCAATTAATCAAAGTTGTTCCCGGTGTATAAAAAATCAACACAAAAACAAAATCTCATTCCGAACTGAGCAAAGCGACATAAGAAGCATCGATCCACAAACTTGCCTTGAGTGCCATGTCATCAATCCCTTTTGTAGTCAGAAAAACATTGGCTCCAACCTTCAACAGTTTTTCAATTGATTCTTTTGTCATATTGGCTTCTTAGTTAACACATGTAACATCAGTGCCACATAAGCAAAATCATAGACAAGCATAAAGTTGTTGAACAACATAAGCATAAAGCATGAAAGATTATTTTGGTTGTGTATAACACACCAAATAAAATAATGACAATTATTAATCTAAAATAAGTACTTTCCATTATTCCATCACCTTTCACGAATTTATTCAAGCTCCCTAGGATCAATGACTAATCCTTGGACACCCATTTGCATCTGTCTTCTGAAGATTAACCAGGTGGTTACAACTTGAAAATCCACCAACTAAAAGCATGAAAAGAAGGTTGAGCCATATAAGGCTAATGCTTTTACTAGCATGTAGTTTTAAAGGAACTTTCAATACCAATCTAACAGATTTTAATTTCCTCAAATTATATGTGCACAGTACATAGCCTTTCATTAACACGATATGGAGAACTCATAACCTACCTTGGTTGGGTATTTGACTTCCCCCCGGGCATTTGTCATTTTAACAGATTGCGGTTTTTTCAACCTTTAAATACACATCAAATACATATATCAATAAAACACACAAAAGGAAGGCCCACCAAAGGAATAAAATGCATAGATGGCTTGGCCAAGTATGGAAACAATCACCACAATGTTACTAATATCCAGATTCTTGGAACAAAATAACTGCACTTCCCAACATAAAAGTATACCAAATTGGCAAGAAGTCATTGTTGACAGCTATCAACTTTGAGGACATGCTTGTCTTGGCACATTTTGCTAGAGAATCTTTTCCAAGCTTTTCAACCAAGAAAAATCAAGGAAGCGATCTTTATCAGGATTATCATAGCTTAGCCAAAGAATTGAGACAGAACAAAATGAAAGGGGCCATCTTCTTGGCAACAATTGTTAAATTTGTGATAGGAAATTGTAGGGACCCAAAGAAGCCCAAACCACATATGGACTTATACTCCAAAATGACTAGTCAAGGTTAGAAATTGAAGCCCTTTAGAATCATAATATATCATAAGAATCTGGATATTTTGAAACATAACAAACCATTTCAAAATCTCTGCATTCAAGCATCCATTGAATCTATATTTGAAACTAGATGACTCTCTTTTATATTTTTACTTATAAATTGAAACTAGATTACTCTCTTTTATATTTTGACTTATCAATTGAAACTAGATGACTCTCTTTTATTTTTTGACTTATCAACATAGTGGAACCACTCAGAATTATGTTCATAAGTCAAAACATAAATGCCAGAATATGAAAAGAGGAGCAAAACCAAGACAAGAACAACATTTGTAATTGCATTTACTATATCTATTTGGGAGACATGTAACAGTTTAATTTAGTTCAAAAATAAAAACAGAATAAGAAGAAGAAGCAGGTTCTATAAGGTCCCTAATCAGAGTACCGTCACTAGAATAGCCCCAACTATTATTATTGAATTATTGGTTTAGGCTTCACTCCTTCATAAACCAGAGGGCTAAACCATAGACAAACTTGACCAAGTCCAAGTACAAATAATAATATATTTTTTTATAGGTAATTAAACAGAAAAGAAAAAAAATATCACAGCACCCCTCAAGAAAATGAATCCATTCCCTTGTTGCATATGTTACTTTGTGTGACGGCCATAACCTGATAACACTTCTTCATGAATATTCGTAACTCCAGGAAGAAGATTTTGGAAGAAACATATTCTTGAAGTACAGAGTCTCTTACCACGGGTACATCGAATGTAGACATAAGATACTTAATACAAGCTAGATATAGGCCATGGGTCCAACTAATTTGTCTGGAAACCAAACTTTAAATCTTTGCTTCAAAATATTTTTTTTTGATAGGTAATCAACAATTTTTATTCAAAGAAGTAGACTAAGCCCAAGTACACAGGGTGTATATATATGAGAAAAAAACCTAATTAGAGTTTACAATTAAAAACAAAGAAGATCATGGACATTTAGCCCATTACAAACAATAGCCCCCCACCCATAAGAACAAAGTTTAAAAAAAAAAACTTTAAGCTCATCCATTGTTCTCTCACTATCTTTTGAAGATTTAAGCTCATCCTAATGTGTCCTTAGATATATAAAGAAAGGTGGGATTAACTTTGGAAAAATAAAAGAATTCAAATTACAGGCAACAAGAAAGTTAATTAGTAAATTCTTTCGATTTTGGAAACTCCCACATAGTTTGGGAACAACCCAAAAAGAAAAGCCAATTATATATTCAGTAAAGAGGGTAATTTACCCACAGGGCTATGTTTATTTTTGCCTCCAACCTTGCATCAGCTACTAAAGCAGCGTGGATATTTATTTATGCAGCCCAAAACTGTTAAATTATCAAATAACAGTAGCAGCGTAGTAAGATATCAGGATCACTCCACAGAAAATGGATTGGCATTTAATTGAATGATTGAATTTCTGCATTTTACGCTTTCATATTCTTCAAGCCATTTCTCCTCCTTAGTTGCATAACTCCACTTCTCTACCTTGTCCAAGATATCCTTCCTGCTTAGTGCCTGCTCTTTTGCTTTTGTAATTTGATCATCCATGCTTGAAAGAAGATCAGAGAGATCCAAATTATCTGGAAGACATCAAGACATTTGAGCACAACCATATAGCTATTTTAAAACAGTTTCTGCCTCAAATAATAATAATAATAATAATAATTCCCCCATCAAGTACAGTAACAGTATGTTGATATAAGACCTTGAAAAGGAAACCATATGTTAGAATAACAGTAGGAAAGCTATTATGAATCTAAACCATTTCTGCCTCATTGAATTAGAGACTTGAAACAACAAAATGCAATCAATAAAGAGTTTCATAAAAATCTACAGACGCATGAATAAAAAGCTACTAGGGAATCAATTCTAAGAAAGGAAAAAAAAAAAAAAGGACAATAAAAAAATTTCCCCCATCAGAATTCTTAAGGAAAGAGATATAGTTCCAAACAATAATATGAGCGGTATTAGAACTATAAATACAAAGATATGAGAAGTTTAAGAAGAAATCACGACAAAAAAAGGAGCATAATTTTAAGAAAGAAAATTATGACTGAATACCTTAAGGATAGCCAGATCAAAACCAACAATCTTGCCTTCCCTAAGAGCTCATATTTGTTAACTCCTCTGTGTTCATGAAAACCCTTTTTTTTTTTTTTTTAAGTGCTCTGTTTTCATGAAATCCTAACAGAAAAAACCTTCCAACTATGCTAAAATCGATATTAGTCATTGTATCAGCATTTCGGTTTCGATTGTATAAAATCAGCCTGATAAACACACGATCGATATCAGCCTAATTTTTTTTGTAGGTAATAAAAAGGCATCTACAAATGATCCAAAATGAGTCAAGAAAAGGGTGAAAAATATAATAAGGACAATAATGCTTAGAAGTCTCAGCATAAGTTAAAAAAAATGGCGGCTAGAAATATTATCATCATCAAAAGTAATTATATCTATATACCAATTCCCAGTGAGACGTAATACAAACACTCATGGCTTGGCCAGGCCAAGTGACATGCATACACCACCACAACCTAATTATAATGGAGTAACACATAACCATTCCAAGTTTATTTAGTACAGTTCTTCAATTCAAAACCAAAATTATTCCTCTACCAATTATTGTGAAAACGATGACAATAAAGTGAAAAATATGAAATATGAAAGAGAAAATCACACACGACACACAGATATACGTGGTTCGGCAAATTGCCTACGTCCACGGGAGCTGCAGAGGATTTTATTACTTGAGGAATCACACTACAATGGAGGGACGAAATACTGTTCACCAACAGTGTTGTACAGTACGGCCAAATATGTAGAAAACACATATTTATAGTGAAACGGCAGAAAAAAAACCCTAGATCTGAAATTATACGATGTTCGCTTGAGCGGCGTGTCGAGCGCGCGTCTAGCGAACTCCCTTCCGCAACGGCTCGAGCTCACTATCGAGCATTCAACTCTGTCTGATTTCGCTCGAGTGGACAAAAGCCTCTGCTCGAGCGAACTCCCTTTCCCGTAACCGCTCGAGCTCACTGTTGAGCAACCTTAGAGCGTTCGAATCTGCCTGGCTTTGCGCGAGCGGCCAAAAGTCGCCGCTCGAGCGAAGTGGACCAGACTCCACAATACTCAACAATTCTCCCACTTGGAGACTGGTACACTCGCTGCATCGTCCTCTTCCTCAAACGTGATATCCTCCACCTCTGCAACTCACTGCCCCTGTCTTCATGCCAGAAGACCAACTGAAGTTGCGCAGAACTTCAGTTTCTCAAGTGTAACACCCTTAGTCAACATATCAGCAGGGTTCTTGCTTCCACAAATTTTCTCAAGTAACAATTGTCCGTCATCTAACAATGACCGTATGAAGTGATACCTGATCTGAATGTGCTTGGTCCTGGAATGAAATGCTAGATTCTTGGCAAGGAATATGGCGCTCTGACTATCACTGTAGAGAGTGCCCTTTTGATTCTTCTTACCTAATTCCTCCAAGAAGCCTTATAGCCATATCATCTCCTTTGCAGCCTCTGACACTGCAATATACTCAACTTCTGTAGTAGACAAAGAAACTGTTTTCTGTAGATTAGAACCTATGACACTGTAGTACCACCAAGAGTGTAAACGAAGCCCGTGGTACTCTTCCTACAGTCAATGTCTCTAGCTAAATCAGCATCAACATAGCTCTGCACCTCTAAACTCTCTCCTGAGAAACACAAGCAGATTTTTAAGGAGCCTTTTAGGTACCTCAAAATCCACTTCACTGCTTCCCAATGTTCTTTTCCTGGGTTACTCATGTATCTACTCACAACTCCCACTGCATGGGCAATATCCGGTCTTGTACAAACCATAGCATACATAAGTGAACCAATAGTTGATGCGTAAGGAACCTTACTCATGTAGTCTTGTTCCTTCTCTGACTCGGGGGGCTGATTCTTGCTGAGTCTGAAGTGACTGCCCAAAGGTGTGCCAACTGGTTTGGCCTTGTCCATATTGAACCTGCTGAGTACCTTTTTCACATACTCAGCCTGTCTCAACGTGCCTCTGACTCTATCTCTGACAATCCTTATGCCAAGGATTTGCTTTGCAGCTCTCAAATCCTTCATTGCAAAGTGTTCTGACATCTGCTTCTTCAGATTATTGATCTCATCAATGCTAGCCCTTGCAATAAGCATGCCATCCACATATAACAGTAGAATAATATAAGAATTTTCAAAATGCCTGACATAGCAACAGTGATCTGCCTGACATCTGATGTACCCTGCACTGTGCATGAAATTATCAAATTTCTTGTACCACTGTCTAAGAGCTTGCTTCAAGCCATATAAGCTCTTCTTCAGTCTGCAAACTAAATCTTCATTTCTCTGTACTACAAACCCCTCAGGCTGGTGCATGTAGATGTCTTCTTCAAGGTCTCCATGAAGAAAGGCTGTCTTCACATCTAATTGCTCAAGAAATAAATCTTTGGTAGCAACCATAGATAGTACCATCCTGATGGTTGTGATCTTCACCACAGGAGAAAAGATTTTAGAGTAATCAATACCCTACTTCTACTGAAAGCCTTTTACAACAAGTCTAGCCTTGTACCTCTTACTGCCATCATGCCCAGTTTTCACCCAGTACACCCACTTGTTGTGTAATGCCTTCTTCCCTGATGGAAGTTCTATCAACTCCCACTTGCTAGAATTTTCATCTTACAAGGTTTCTTCATAATTCTGCGGTTCTCCACCATCTGTCAACAATATATAGTTCAAGGTTAGTGAGAAACGCTGTGGAGGACGTCTAGTCCTAACTGACCTACGAACTGCAGCTGTTGGAGTGGACGGCTCTGAAACTGACTGCGGAATAATAGGAATGGGTGCACTGGACCCACTCTCCTCGTCACTCACATCTCTACACTGCACTGTGACCTCTGGTAGGTCATCCAGTCTTACGAATTCGGACTCCTAAGGAGCTACTTCGGAAGCTGTACTAGACTTGTCCTTGTACACAATCTTCTCATTAAAAATCACATTCCTGCTTCTTATTATCTTCCGACCCTGATCATCCCAGAAACGATAGCCAAATGCCTCGTCTCCATAGCCAATGAAATAGCATTTCTTTGACTTAGCCTCAAGTTTACTATGAGCATCAGAATCAATAAGAACATAAGAAAGACAACCAAAAGTTTTAAGGTGAGAAAATTTGACCTCTTTCCCGCTCCAGACCTCCTCAGACAATTCACAATCTAATGGGACAGATGGTCCCCTGTTGATCAAGTAAACGGCAGTGCTGACCGCATCTGCCCAAAAAGTTGGTGGTAGTCCGGCGTGCAATCTCATGCTTCTAGCACGCTCATTTATGGTCCTGTTCATATGCTCCGCAACTCCATTTTGCTGTGGTGTTCCAGGAATGGTCTTCTCCATTTTGATACCCTGAGCTGCACAGTACTCCTTGAACCCACCATCAATGTACTCACCACCATTGTCTGACCTCAAACATTTCAGTTTTAAGTCTGTCTCTGTCTCAACCATGGCCTTCCAAGTCTTGAATACATTAAATACATCAGATTTATGTTTCAAGAAATAAACCCATACCTTCCTACTATGGTCATCAATGAACGTGACATAGTAACGAGAACCTCCAAGAGATGCCACTGGAGAAGCTCCCCACACATCTGTGTGTACAAGATCCAGTTTTCCTGTCTCTGGCGTTCTGCCACTTTTCAAGAAACTGACCTTCTTCTGTTTCCCCATAATGCAACTCTCACATATACTGAGATCAACTGACTTTAGTTCTAGTAGCTTGCCTCTGGACAAAAGTTCTTTCATACCCTTCTGACTCATATGGCCAAGCCTGCAATGCCACAAATCTGCTGTGCTCTCTGCAACGGTAGTAGCAATATTGTTAATTAAACCGGTAGTCATATATAGTGTACTAGTTTTCTTACCCCGAGCCAGTACCAATGCCCCTTTTGTGACTTTCCAGGTGCTATCTGAGAACACTACTGAATGACCACACTCATCGAGCTGCCCAACAAAAATGAGGTTTTTCTTCAACTCAGGAATGTGTCTGACCTTTTGCAAGGTCCATTTGTTCTTGTTAGGGAGTGCAATGTCAATGTCTCTCATCCCCACCACGTTTAAAGCCTCTTCATCAGCTAGATACACTTTCCCAAAGTTACCTGCAATATAATTCCGCATTAACTCCCGGTGGGAAGATGTATGGAAGGAAGCTCTGAATCCAGTATCCAGTCATCAACTGGACTATGAACTGTAAGCAATAGTGCATCCTGTACTTTTTCAGTTACAACATTAGCACTATCATTCTCTATCTTCTTAGGATTTTTGCAGTTCTTCTTTATGTGGCCAGCTTTGCCACAATTCCAGCAAGTTGTCTGCTGACCAGGCCTTGACTTGCTCTTGCCCCTGTGCTTTGATTTTGATCTTCCGCTGTTTGAGTTCCTATCTTGTGATCTCCCTCGAGTATCAACATTCAGTGCTGAACTCAAACCTGAGGTCTCTCCAGAATCTTTCTTGCGCACCTCCTCAGCCAAAATCAAATCACGAATATCATCATACTTTAACTTAGATTTACCAGCAGAATTACTAACAGCCATTCTCATGGCTTCCCAGCTATTTGGCAATGAAGCCAATAATATCAGTGCACGTATCTCAGCATCAAATTCAATTTCAACAGACGACAATTGATTTGTGATAGTATTAAAATCATTCAGATGTTGTGCAACAGACATACCATCCGCCATCTTTAAATTGAATAACTTTTTCATCAAATGTACCTTGTTATTCGCTGACGGCTTTTCATATATACCTGACAAAGCCGTCATGAGATCTGCAGTCGTCTTCTCCTTGATGATGTTGTGTGCAACGGATCTCGACAAGGTTAATCGAATAACCGCCAGAACCTGTCGATCCAACAGATTCCAATCAGCCTCATCCATCTTTTCCGGTCGCTTCCCCAATAATGGAAGATGGAGTTTCTTCCCATAGAGGTAGTCCTCTATCTGCATCCTCCAGTAACCAAAATCCGTGCCATCAAACTTCTCGATCCCCGATACCTTCACTTCATCTCCAGCCATCGTTCTACCTCAGACCCGAACCTTGGCTCTTGATACCAATTGTTGTGAAAACGATGACAATAAAGTGAAAAAATATGAAAGAGAAAATCACACACGACACACAGATATACGTGGTTTGGCAAATTGCCTACGTCCACGAGGAGCTGCAGAGGATTTTATTGCTTGAGGAATCACACTACAATGGAGGGATGAAATATTGTTCACCAACAGTGTTGTACAGTACGGCCAAATATGTAGAAAACACATATTTATAGTGAAACGGCAAAAAAAAGCCCTAGATCTGAAATTATACGATGTTCGCTCGAGCGGCGTGTCGAGCACGCGTCGAGCGAACTCCCTTCCGCAACGGCTCGAGCTCACTATCGAGCGGACAACGAGCGTTCAACTCTGCCTGATTTTTCTCGAGCGGCCAAAAGCCTCCGCTCGAGCGAACTCCCTTTCCTGCAACTGCTCGAGCTCACTGTCGAGCAACCTTCGAGCGTTCGAATCTGCCTGGTTTCACTCGAGCGGCGGCTTTGGACCAGACTCCACAATACTCAACAACAATTACGTAACCCACCCATAAGCAACCCTCATTTCTTCTTTTGGGAAACCATACATGTAATATTTTTTAGTTAAAGAAAAAAATCAACAAAGCCCCTGTGTCAAATAGTCGTATTTGCCTAATTCATTTGAAAACTTTTCCTATTCAAATAACCCATATAATCTTTCTTTCTAACTTTCCTAAACAATCGATCAGATCCAAAGGAAAATAACAATAGAAAAAACTACACGAAAAAAATGAAATTAACCCATATAATGTCATTCCATTTGGTTATTGAGAAAACCAAAAAATAAACACGATCATTAATCTCATGACATGAACTTAGCCGTTTCAAGTAAGCATTGGGTTCAACAGAGTTAAAAACACAAATTTTCTCAACGCCAAAACAATGAAAAAAATCGGAGTTGGAATCTCTTTTAAACGTAAGCGTTCTCAGCATCTAAAAGGAGAGGGAAGGAGTCTAGTTGCCCTCGTAACCGGCCAATTGAGAAGAGCTTTCCATAGGCCCATGGCGAAGGAGAAATACGGAAAATCAAAGAGAAGTGTAGGTTTCGACTCCAGAAATCAATCAGAGAAAGGAGAAAACTTTGCCTGCCTTTTCGGTTCCAGCTCTTCGCATTTTTTAGTAAAACTCAGAATTAGGAGATTCAATAGATGACGATTTCAACTTTCAAACGAGAGAGAGTGAGACCAATGGAGAGAGAGAGAGAGAGAAAAAAAAAAGACCAACGGAGAAAGAGAAATAGAGAGACTAACCGTCTAGGGGAGGCGGCGACGAAGCGGTAGCAGGCACAACGTGGGAATGGCTGGGACAGTTGGACACGGTGGGACATAGAGACACACTACGAGAACAAAAGACACAGTAACAACATGGGGGAATAAATACAACAAAAATTCTATGTGCAGTCACTTTTGTAGACTCCTTTGTGCACTCCAGTGATATGATTGGTTGTGTATTAAAAAAAATTAATCCAACTAATCATATCAGTGGAGTGTACAGGGAGTACGCAAAAGTGACTGTATGTAGCATTGCTCTAAATACAAATCTAATTTTGAAACCGTGCTTCTTTTGCGGCGCCAATAAACGGAAAAAATAGCATCATTTTCTGATCAAGCGCCACTCAAAATAAACCGTTGGTCGAACCTTTGAGATCCTAGGCCATTGATCCCAAATGAGAAGCTTTATCAAGATCCCAACAAAAAACACTCTAAGACAAAGTGCTAGACATGCATGGACAATCAAGGTCGGGCCATCTTGACCCATGCAAAACTAGATTTATTTTATTATTTCCATTTATTTTCTTTTAGTATTCTTCAACTGACATTTTGGGAGTTTTCACTTTGTAATCTCCATATATAGGACCCTTAGTCATTTCTTTTGATATATTTTGACAATTCCATTTGTGACGGCTTATTGCTCTTGATATCTTTAAGAATCCCAATCTTCTAATTGTAATCCGAATAAAATTGATAATGAATGATTGTTGTAACAGGATGGTTTGGAAGGGGATAGAGATGGCACTGTCAACCCAATAGAAGAAATGCACACCAAGTGTTTGAAGAAATTACTAGAAGAAAACATTCACTAATTTGTATTGCTATGGGAGTACTTCGAAGGCACCCAACCTCTAGAGATTCTACAATATTCCACTTTTTTCAATACGTCCATTCACTTGTTTCATTCCTTTTACTCCTCTTAGTTCTGACATGTAACTAACTGCCTAAGGAAAACTAAAGTGACTAATGAAATAACAGACGTATAAGCACACCGTTTGGTAATGATCCAAACGCTATGTTCTACTCAATTTCTACTTAACCCAATGACCCCAAAACGCACCGTTTGAAGTCTTAAATTCTCAAATGGTGCGTATTACAATTATAAGTCCCTTCCCAGGTTATTTGATACGTTGTGTTCAGGATCACTCCTTCATGCACTATATTGTTTTCAACACACACTGTTTCACTCCTCACACAAGTGCACGACGTCGTTCCCAGTTGTCACTTAGGTATCACTTCACTTCAGTTCTCTTCACACACACCTTCAGTGAATTTCTACACAGTTCCTAGATTCTCTTGGCGCGGCTGCTCCTCCTCTGTTAAGGCTTCTCGCCACCGGTATCCTGACAAGGCTTCTGTGATACCCCTTTTTACGTGTATTTTTATTGAATGAGTATTTTAATTTAATAAAAATATTGGTTCTTTCATTTTAAATTTATCAAATTTTAATTGGATTTATTAGTTGTGAAATTTATTTTGAGCTGCTTTCTTAATATTAACTATTGTTTTGCGTTTAAATTGCTTTTAATTTAATTTAATTTATTTTTAGATTTAAAATTTTATTGTTAGTTTTTACTAATTATTTATTATATTTTAGCAAGGTATTGTGTTTAAATTATTTTATCCAATTTATAGCTTTCAAAATAGTTTTCGTTGGATCAGTTTTTGGACCTTAGAGGTGAGGACTGGACCTCATTTCTTTTTCCCATCTTTTTTTTTTTTTTCTTTTTCTTCTTCCTCTTTTTTCCCTTTTTCTTTCTTTTTTCCCATTTTTCTCCCCGGTCACTCTCCCCCATGCGACACTCTCTCTCTCCTCCCTCCCATTCATTTTCTTTGCCACGCATCGTCGGTTGGCCGTGCATCTCACCACCCCCACCTATCGACTCACCTACAGCCGGTGATCACTTCCCTCCATTTTTAGACCACCTAATGCCGTCGTGGACTCCTCCAAGCTACACGGTTTTTCCTCCATTCCGCCGCCGTCGTTCCACCTCCTGCCATCACTTCTTCACCAATTCATCACTGACCTCTTGCCGACCTAACCCATCTATTTCCAGCTCCGATCAGTCGCCGAAGCAACCCCCACAATCTCAACTCTGTTTTGGCTTTTTTTCACTTCCACCGCCATTTTCGCCGCCACCCATGGCCAACCCCCACTTCCATTAGCTTCATAAACACCTCTAAGCCACTCTCTATCAATCTCAAGTCTTGGTTCATCCCCATTCAAAAGTGATTATTTTTACAACCCATGACCACAATGCTTTTACACTGTTACGTTGCTTTTTTAGCACCTTTTGCTGCTCATTAATCTTTTAAAAAATATTTTATAGCGCTGTAAGTATTTTTCAAATTCCTTTAAGATTTAAATGTATTTTTTCTTTAACAATAATTTGTGATTGGTTGGTTATGCTGGACTGAGTCCGAGGAGTCAAGGGTCGAATGGATTTGAGGATGAAGTTATTTATGTTTGGATGATGTTTATTTCATGTCATACATTGCATAGTGCATGCATGTTCATATTTTAAAAGGAAAATTAGATTTTTGGACCTTATGCTTTTGGCATTATGTTCATGCATATCATTGAGTTTTAATATATTTTTATCTTGCAGGCGTTTGGATTATTACTTACCTGCGGTACCGTCTTTGATACCATAGACTTTGTTACAGATGAGGAGGAGGAGGCTAAGCCTGAGGAAGCGGCTCCGCCAGAGTACTGATTTGGAGTTGTATTGTTGGAAATTATTTTACTTGCGTTTATTTTATTTATTTTGGTTTTAAAACAATTTTAAAACTTGTAGTATTTTGATACGCTTATTTTAAGTGAATTTGTACTTAAACAAAATTCTGGTACTTAGTTGAAGACTTTTATTATCCGCTGCATGGTTCTATTGTACACATGTTGCATGTACACACACTCGGCAATTGGCGATGGGATGCGTGACTCATGTTGTCATCATCCCGACGCTTCGATTTCCAAGTGTCCATACGTGGGAGTTGGGGGAGTCACACAGGTGGTACCAGAGCGGTTTGGCTCTGGGTAAAACCATATGTCCCATAGGTATAGTACCAGAAAGTTTTAAAGTTGTGATTTAAAATTATTTTGTTTGAAGTTTTCTATTTGAATTGTTTTATTTAATTTGATTCAATTTTTAATTGATTCAAAATTATTTCATTAAATTTGAATATAATTGATTTAGTTTGATTTTAATTTATTTGCTTATTTTATTGTATGCAATTTTATTTTATTATTATTTGGTTTTATTCTATATTGGTTATTTTGTCCGAAATTTAAGTGGGGTCAAAGGTTATGTTATGGTAGGAAGATAGTAAGACCGAGAAGGCCCACCGGCGAACCCAAGGATGATTTGGTGCGTGGTGATTGGAACTGCACCGTAGCTCGAGCTTTAAATCGGATGACAGAATTTCTTCAGAAAAATTTTCGACCGCAGCAAGGAGAACAGAGTAGAGCGGTGCAAGTTGGATGCACCTATGAGCACTTTTTAGCGCATAGAACTTTGCATTTCATGGGTGAAGAGGATCCACTTCGAGCTGGAAAGTGGATTAAAGATTTGGAGAGAACATTTTAAGCTTGTGGTTGCACTGAGGTGCAACAGGTGCTGTATGCAAGTTACTTGCTGCAAGGTGATGTGGCTGAATAGTGGGAGACCAAGAGGGAAATGTTAGTGATGGAGTTTGGGTCCTTTGCTACTGTGTCCTGGCAGCGCTTCAAAAAGGAATTTAATGGCCGTTTCTTTCGTACTTTTGTGAGGCGACAAAAGGCAAGAGAATTTAGTAGCCTAGTTTAAGGGAGTATGACTGTTGACTAGTATGCCTGGAGATTTATGGAGGTCGGGCAATTTGATACTCACCTCATTGCCATAGAAGAGTTGGAGGCCGAGCATTTTCAGGAGGGTCTGCGACCAGATATACGCAAAATGGTAGTTTGCCACCAGATCTCAAATTTTTAGAGGTTAGTTGATTTGCCCTCCCTTGCAGAGCATGAGAATAGTTTGAGAGTAGGCTCCCCTCTAGGTCAGAAGAGGCGGAGTTTTGTTGGTGAAGGGTGTAGTTCTGGTTCGCCTCAAAAGTTTGTTCAGAGGATTGGGGCCCGATCACAAGCAACCACTGGTGTTCGTGTGGGAGGCCGAACTCCAGTCTATAGTAGGTGTAACAGAGCTCACGTGGGTGAGTGCTCTTCGGGTGGGGCTCTGTGTTTTAATTGTGGCCAGTTGGGATGCTTTGCTCGTGAGTGTCCTAACACAGTTTAAGGAAGCCGTGGAAGTCGTTGTGGCGGTCGGACTAATCAGAGACAAGTGGTATAAGCTCGGGTATATGCTGTTACTCCTGGAGAAGTTGATGACGAGGTACCAACGACGCATGATGCTGGGGTGATTACAAGTATGGATTTAAGTTAATTTTTGGAATTGATGTTTGGTGTGATTTGTTTCTTTTTACTTTTGGGATTTCATTGGTAAATATGGTTGGTTTAGAAAGAGTTCGTTTGTATGATTTTTATGCTTGCACATTGTTTGATTCGGGTGCATCTCAATCGTTTGTGTCGCACAGACATCCAATCTGGTTACAGAACCCTTGCCAAAATCGCTGGATGTGACTCTGCCAAACGGTGAAGTGGTGCAGTGTTCTAAAGTTGCTTTGGGCTGTCCTTTGGATTTTGGTGGAAGGACACTAGATGCAGATTTGGTTGTATTCAAATTGTTGGGATTTGATATTATCCTTGGAATGGATTGGCTATATCTATATTCTGCAAGTATCAATTGTAGAAGTCGAGTAATTAGCTTTCAACTCTCGGATAGAGATTATTTAGAATTTGTGGGAAGTAAATTAAAGAAAAGATCGGCAGTTATATCGGCAATTCAAGCGAAGAGAGTTATTGCTTGTGGAGTGGATGCCTTTTTGGTACAAGTGGTGTCTACACTATCTGAGAAAAAGTCCCTAGTGGATATCCCAGTTGTGGAAGAATTTCTTGATGTGTTTGTGGATGACTTACCTGGGTTACCTCCTATTCGTGAGTTGGAGTTCGCTATTGATTTGGAACCTAGAGCGACTCATGTGCACAAGGCTCCTTATCGCATGGCACCAGCTAAGTTAAATGAGTTGAAGGTTCAATTGTAATAATTAGTAGCTAAGGGCTTTATTCAGCTGAGTACTTTGCCATGGGGAGCGCCAGTGTTGTTTGTTAAGAAGAAAGATGGTACTCCTAGAATGTGCATTGATTACCAAGAACTCAAAAAGGTGACCATCAAGAATAAGTATCCTCTCTCTCGGATCGATGATTTGTTTGATCAGCTTCAAGGAGCAGCTGTATTGTCGAATAATGATTTGAGATCAGGATACTACCGATTGCAGATAAGAGATAAGGATATACCCAAGACTGCCTTTAGATCAAGATATGAACATTATGAGTTTAAGGTGATGCCTTTTGGGTTAGCTAATGCCCCTGCAGCTTTTATGGATTTGATGAATCGGGTATTCCGACCTTATTTTGGATTCTTTTGTGGTGGTTTTTATTGATGACATTTTAATTTATTCTCGAGATTTTGAAGAGCATGCTTATCATCTCCCTTTAGTACTTGGGAAATTAAGAGAACACTAGCTGTATGCGAAGCTTAGTAAGTGTGAATTTTGGTTGGAAGAAGTTAGATTTCTTAGACATGTAATTTCCTGAGATGGTGTGGCCGTTGATCCTAGCTAGCAAGGTAGAAGCTATTTTATCACAGCAGCGTCCTTTAACCGTGCGTGAGATTTGTAGTTTCTTGGGACTTGCCAGGTATTATCGAAGATTTATGGAGGGATTTTCTCGATTATCCGAACCTCTCACCTCTTCGACTAGAAAGAATACTAAGTTTGTTTGGTCAAACAAGTGTGAGAGAAGTTTCCAAGAGGTTAAGAAGAGACTGACAACAACACCAGTGTTGGCACTACCGGAAACGCACAAGCCATTTGTAGTTTTCAGCGATGAATCCAAGTTTGGATTAGGATGTGTTCTTATGCAGGAGGGATGAGTTGTTGCTTATGCATCTCGTCAGTTGAAAGATCATGGGAGGAATTATCCTACGCATGATTTGAAATTGGCAGCGATAATGTTTGCTCTTAAGATCTGGAGGCATTATTTGTATGGAGAAGTTTGTGAAGTCTACACTGATCATAAGAGTTTGAAGCACTTATTTTCTCAGAAGAATCTCAATATGAGACAGAGGTGATGGTTAGAGTTAATCAGTGATTATCAGTGCGAGATCAAGTATCATCCAGGGAAAGCGAATATAGTTGCAGATGCTTTGAGTCGGAAGTCGCACTTGGAAGATGAAGTTGAATCGTCAGGATTGGATTTGCTAATTTGTGGGATGAGAAGGCTTCTTATCGAAAGTTTACAACAAGAGGAAGTGTTATCTTTAGTTCTTGATGTTCGGGTGATTGATTTTGAGGAATTGAAGACTTTTCAAAGGAAGGATCCGAAGCTACTAGATATTAGAGAGAGAGTCAGAAAGTCTAGAGGGCCTTTGCATTACAGTATGGATAAGGATGGAATTCTTCGGTTCCGAGATCGTAGAGTAATACCCAAAGATTCAGAATTCAAGGAGCGAATTATAGCAGAAGTTCATGCAGCTCCCTATTCAGAACATCCAGGAAGCACAAAAATGTATCGAGATTTGAAAAGAAATTATTGGTAGGAAGGGATGAAGAGGGATATCGCCCTGTACATTGAGAGATGTGACACATGCCGTCAAGTCAAAATCGAACATCAAAGACCCGCTGGTATGCTTCAACCTCTCCCTATTCTTGAATAGAAATGAGATGACATTACTATGGATTTTGTAGTGGACCTACCGAGGACTCCTAGTGAAAAGAACTTGGTTTAGGTGATTGTGGACCGATTGACCAAGAGTGCTCATTTTTTGCCTGTCAATAATACTGATTCCTTGGAAAAGTTGACCCGTTTGTATGTAAAAGAGATAGTGCGGTTGCACGGGATACCCAAGAGTATTGTTTCGGATCGGGACTCAAGGTTCACGTCTTATTTTTGGAAGCGTTTACAGGCAGCTCTAGGTACTAAATTGAAGTTTAGTATTGCATATCACCCTCAAATTGACAGTCAATCAGAGCGTACTATTCAGACCCTTGAGGATATGTTGCGAGCATGTGTTATGGAATTTCAAGGAAGTTGAGAAATCATTTACCGCTTATAGAGTTCGCTTATAATAATAGTTTCCATGTGTCCATCCAGATGGCTCCATATGAAGCTCTTTATGGGAGGAAGTGTAAATCGCCATTGTGTTGGGATGAAGTTGGAGAGAATAAGATAATTGGGTCCGAAATAATTCAGGAAATGCAAAGTCAAGTTCGGATTATAAAAGATAAAATGGTTGTAGCTCAGAGTCGTTAGAAAAGCTATGTGTATACAAGGAGGAGAGATTTATCTTTTGAGGAAGGTGATTGGGTTTATCTCAAAGTCTCTTCCATGAAGGGAGTTAAGCGTTTTGGTAAAAAAGGGAAACTTGATCCGTGATATATTGGCCCTTTTCAGATTTTGAAGAAGGTAGGGCCCTTTGCTTATAGAATTGCATTGCCGGAATATTTTGGGGAAATTCACGATGTCTTACATGTATCGTCCTTGAAGAAGAGATTTGGACAACAAGAGCCGCGCTTTGTCGACCCATAGCGTATTCAACTACAACTGGATCTTACTTATGAAGTTGTCCCAAGGCATATTATGGATTGGAAAGAACGGAAGTTGAGATCCAAGATGATACCTCTGGTAAAGGTGTCATGAGGAGATCTGTTAGCTCAAGATTTCTCTTGGGAGAGAGAAGCAGACATGAGAGAGCAGTACCTGTATTTGTTTGAGTGAATTGCGGTATATTTCCTAAGTTTGGTCTTAGTGAAATCTTGTGGCTTGCTTTAGCGTTAACGTTTGACCTTGCAAATGTCGAGAATGAAATTTTATTTTAAGGGGGGAGGATGTGATACCCCGTTTTTACGTGTATTTTTATTAAATTAGTATTTTAATTTAATTAAAATATTGGTTCTTTTATTTTAAATTTATTGAATTTTAATTGGATTTATTAGTTGTGAAATTTATCTTCAGGTGCTTTCTTAACATTAATTATTATTTTTTGTTTAAATTGCTTTTAATTTAATTTAGTTTATTTTTAGATTTAAAATTTTGTTGTTAGTTTTTACTAGTTATTTATTATATTTTAGTAAGGTATTGTATTTAAATTATTTTATTCAATTTATAACTTTTAAAATTATTTTCATTAGATCAGTTTCGGGACCCTAAAAGTGAGGATTGAACCTCATTTCTTTTCCTCATCTTTTCTTTTTCTCTTTTGATTTTTCTTCTTCCTCTTTCTTTTCCCTTTTTCTTTCTTTTTTCCCATTTTCTCCCTAGTCTCTCTCTCCCCGCGAGACACACACTCTCTCTCCTCCCTCCCGTTTGTTTTCTTTACCCCATCGTAGTGCTGCCATCGGCCAGCCGTGCATCTCACCAGCCCCATCGATCGACTCCCCTCCGACCGGTGATCACTTCTCTCTATTTTCAGACCACCTAGTGTCGCTGTTAGCAGTCGTGGGCTCCTCCAAGCTGCACGGTTTCTCCTCCATTCAGCGGCCGACCTCTTGCCGATCTAACCCACCTATTTCCAGCTCCGATCCATCACCGGAGCAACCCCCACAAGCTCAACTCCGTTTTGGCTTTTTTTTTTCACTTCCACTGCCGTTTTCACCACCACCCACGGCCAACCCCCACTTCCACTAGCTTCATAAACACCTCTAAGTCATTCCCTATCAATCCCAAGCCTTGGTTCGTCTCTATTCAAAAGTGGGTATTTTTACAACCCACGACCACAATGCTTTTACACTGTTACGTTACTTTTTTGGCACCTTTTGCAACTCATTGATCATTCGAAAAATATTTTATAGCGCTTAAGTATTTTTCAAATTCCTTTAAGATTTAAATATATTTTTTCTTTAACAATAATTTGTGCTTGGTTGGTTATGTCGGACTGAGTCTGAGGAGTCAGGGGTCGAATGGATTTGATGATGGAGTTATTTATGTTTGGATGATGTTTGTTTCGTGTCATACATTGTATAGTGTATGCATGTTCATGTTTGAAAAGGAAAATTAGATTTTTCACATAATGACATACATGTACATGTGTTGAAAATTGAAAACAGGGTTTCCATGAGTTAAATGGATTTTGAGTGCGTGTGTATCACTACTCCAAGCCGAGATGAGGCATTATCTCGGTAGAGCTCCTCTGGTCACTCGGGAGCGGATAATACTGAGTGACATCCCCTGCGTTGTCACTGGGCGGCAATTGGATCAGACCATACGGTAACGCTGTCGGCTGACTACGTGGTCCCTAGGCTGGCGGGGACTAGAGGATGCCTGGTCATGGTACATGCTGAGCACGGAGCTGAGTATCGCTTGTGTAGATGTCATATGCGTGGTCGTTACCTGCGGTGTGTCATAGGAGTCAAAGTGTGCGGATGATCCCTAAGGGAGATCATGGTGCGTATAATAAAATTTGAATATTAGTTTTGATATTGGATATGGGTCATTTTTTGGGAAAATTGCGAGATTTGTTTTAAAGAAATGTTTAAAGGATTATTTTGGAAAATGTGGATTTTCGGACTTCATGCTTTTGGCATTATGTTCATGCATATTGTTGAGTTTTAATATATTTTTATCTTATGGGCGTTTTGATTATTACTAACCTGTGATACCGTCTTTGGTATTGTAGACTATGTTGCAGATGAGAATGAGGAGACTGAGCCTAAGGAGGCAGCTCCGCCAGAGTACTGATTTGGAGTTGTATTGTTGGAAATTATTTTACTTGCCTTTATTTTATAAATTTTGGATTTGAAACAGTGTTGAAACTTGTAGTATTTTTATACGCTTGTTTTAAGCGAATTTGTACTTAAACAAAATTCTGGTACTTAGTTAAAGACTTTTATTATCTGTTGCATGGTTTTATTGTATACATGTTGCATGTACACACATTTGGCACTTGGCGATGTGATGAGTGACACGTGTTGTCATCATCCTGACACCTCTATTTCCACGTGTCCGTACATGGGAGTTGGGGGCATCACAGCTTCCCCTATTAAAGCACCTTGCCCACAAGGTGTGGATAGAGGTCCTTCAAATGCCATAAAAGTTCACAACTGCTATCTCCTATGGGCACTCCGATCCATTTCACAAGTACTTCAGTAAATGCTCTTCCTCCTTACTTTCTCATATGCCTTTCAGTTATTTCTTTAGGTTCCGGCTTTAATTCTCTCATGTTGTTTGTAGGGGCAGTGAAGGGAAGACCCGTACTTGTGAGCCGATTTTTCTTTTCAAGCAAGAAGCATGAAAAGTTGGATGGATCTTGGAAGAATCTGGAAGCTTCAATTGGTAAGCCACTACACCCACTTTAGCTTCAATTTGAAAGGGACCATAAAATCTGGGTGCTAATTTAAGATTGTGTCGCATAGCAAGGGTTTCGTGTCTGTATGGTTGTAACTTTAGATAGACCCAATCCCCTATGTCAAAATGTCTCTCAATAGGTTTCTTATCTGCATAGTACTTCATACGGTTACTAGCTTCACTGAGATTGTTTTTTAACAACTGTATCACCTGATCCTTGTCTTTTAAAACCTGGTCTGCCATGACATTTGAGCTTGTTCCTGGAACATAAGACAATATGGTAGGGGGAGGGTGTCCGTATACAACTTCAAAAGGGGTCATTTTTGTTGATGTGTGGTAAGTGGTGTTGTACCATCACTCCACCATAGGAAGCCAAAGACTCCAAGAATTGGGCTTTACCACTACATAGCACCTTAGGTAGCATTCCAGACCCTTGTTAAGAGCCTTGGTCTGACCATCAGTTTGGGGATGGTAGGCAAAGTTGTAATCAAGAGAGGAACCTTGGGAATGAAATAAAACTTGCCAAAAGGAACTCAAGAAAATAGGGTCCCTATCCGACACTATGGACCTAGGAAACCCTTGTAGCTTAAAAATATTCTTCATAAACTCGCCTGCTGTTGTTTGAGTCGCGTAGGGATGGGCCAAGGCTATAAAATGGCCATACTTCGAAACCCGTCCACCACTACAAAAATAACATTGAACCCTTTAGAATTAGGCAAGCCATCAATGAAGTCAAGGGATATGTCGGACCGGGGTTGATTGGGAATGGGTAGGGGCTGCAACAACCCCACTGGACATGCAATTTCATACTTAATAGTCTAACAGGTATCACATTCTCTAACCAGTTGCTTGATGTCTCGTTTCATTCCTTTCCAATAAAAATCACGTTTGGCCCTGTGATATGTTTTTAAATACCCCGAGTGACCCGCTTGGAGGTTGTTGTGAATGTACTGTAGGACCTTTAGCTTAAAATCTGAATCAGGGGCCAAAACCAACCTTCATTTCTTAACAATCAACTCTTGTTGCAGGAAAATCCCTTAGGAAAATCCTTATTAGCGTTCAGATTCTTTTGTAGTTCAATCAACTCTGTAGAGTCTTGGTAACTTCTCTTCAACTCGTCTATCCAAAGAGGTGTAGGAAATGAGATCATAGCAGAATAAACTACCTTTTGTACCTCACCTTCCCTTCTTGAAAGGGTATCCGCCACCTTATTTTCTTTCCCCTCCTTATACTCAAAAAAAAAAAAAAAAAAGTCGTACCCCATTAGCTTAGTAATCAATTTTTGTTGTGCCTCGGTTCCCACCTGCTGTTCTAGCAAGTACTTCAGTGCTTTTTGGTCAGTTTTTATGATAAAAGGTTGTACAAGAAGGTACGACCTCTACTGTTGCATAGCCGTTACTAAGGCAAGTAATTCCTTCTCATATGTAAACAACAAGAGTGCCTTGCCCTTAAGGGCCTGATTGAGAAAGTAAATAGACTGTCCAAACTGCATTAACACTGCCCTAATGCCCTTTCCATTGGCATCACACTCAATCACAAATGGCTTGCTAAAATCAGGTAATTTTAGAACCGGTGGATGGGATACAACTTATTTCAAGGCAACAAAAGCCTTGCTAGCCTCAACGTTCCAAGAAAAAGAATTTTTCTTGAGTAAGAAGGTGAGAGGGGCAGCAATAAGCCCATAATTCCGGATAAATTTCCGGTAATGCCCCGTGAGCCCTAGGAATCCTTGTAAGGCCATCACATTCTTAGGCTCGGGCCATTCTAGCATAGAGGTAATTTTTTAAGCATCTGCCATCACGCCCTTGGCATTAATGATATGGCCCAAGTAATCCACGTCATCAATGGCAAACCGACACTTGGATTTTTTTGCATACAAACAGTGTTGTTTTAGCCTGTTTAATACTACCCTCAAATGATCCACATGCTCCTCCTTCGACTTACTATATACCAAGATGTCATCAAAAAATAAAAAAAGACAAGTACAAACTTCCTCTAATAAAGGTTTGAAAACATCATTCATTAACCCTTGGAATGTGGCTGGAGCGTTGGTGAGGCCGAAAGGCATTACCAAGAACTCGTAATGTCCATCATGCGTATGGAAGGCTATTTTAGGAATATCACTAGGCACCACCCTCACTTGATGGTAGCCCGATCTTAAATCGAGCTTGGAAAAAATTACCGATCCAAAGAGTTCATTTAGTAACTCATCGATAACGAGAATAGGAAACTGGGCCTTTACCATTTCTTTATTAAGTGCTCTATAGTCCACATAAAGCCTCCAACTTCTATCGGTTTTACGAACCAGCAAAACAGGGGAGGAAAAAGGACTAGAGCTGGGTCTAATCACTCCCGATTTCAACAACTCAGTCACAATCTTCTCAATTTCTCTTTTTTGGTAATAAGGGTATCGGTAGGTCTATTTGTTATTAGTTGAGTGCCCTTCTTAAGGACTATTTGATGGTCATGAGAACAAGGTGGGGGTAACCTTTGGAGTTCTTTGAATATTGTCTTAAACTCATCTAATAGTTCAGAAAGTGCCCTTCTACCAATTTAGAAGTTCCCTTAACTTCCATCTGACGTACAATCTGTAAAAGAATGCCCTTCCCTTTAGTCAAAGTTGTCTTCAATAACTTTTGGCCATCCTCGACAACCGAGGAATTTAACTTCAACCCTTTGAACTCAATGGTTTTACCTTCGCACACAAAGGTCATTAGTAATTTCGAAAAATCCCAAGTTATGGGGCCCAAGATCTCCAGCCATTAGACTCCAAGAATAATGTCACACCTAGTCGGATCTAATAAATTATTACAATGAACGGGTCATTATTTTACTGTCAAACCCATGTCAATAATCCCCCAGTAGATTAAAACATAAAAAGCAGAAAACGAAAAGAGAGAAAAGAAAAGGTGGTGGAAGGAACATTCCATAGCTCAATTCCTGCATTTTTCTCATAAAACTTGAGCAGCAGAATCCATTCTTCAAGCCATCTGAAGCTCACCCTTGTTCTTAGAATTCTCAAACTTCTCCTTCTCCCCATCCCCCCACAAGCATAGGCCTCCTCCCCAAACTCCAGCTCGTCCTCCGGCAGCCGAAGTGGAATTACAAAGTTAATCAGCACACAAATTATGCTGGTCACAACAATGTTGAGTATTATTACGAACACAATTCCTAGAATTGAATTCCCATCTGTTTGAACACTGCCTTGTAAGGCCCATCTTTGAACCCATAGGCAAGGCCTGTATAGTGCTCTCAACCCTCTTGTAAATTAAAGACGATGCAGCGAAAAAGCCGGTGAGGATCCCCGCCTAGGCTTCCGGCAACTGCATGGGTGTGGAATACAGCCATAGTGTCGTCTACATGTTTTATGAAGGGGAGTTGCTTGTGAAGGACCATCATGGTGTACCATGGAATGCTACCAGACACGAGTCCCATTAGAATTGCTACCTTGAACCACTCCTGTTAATTCCAAGATATCCAATTTCTCAGAAAAATGTAAACAAACCTCTTCGTTACACTTTGTACAAAGCAATCTGCTCAAATGTTCTTAATAATTCGCCAATTAATGAAATTCTTGGAAAATAAAATGAGATGAAAAATATGTGATCAATAACAGTGAAATGTTTTGAGTTATGATATTTTATTAAGTTTTAGAAAATGAGAAAAAAAATTGAATAAAAATATTACAAAATGTACAAAATAACGTATTGTTAGAATATAATTTTTTAATATTATATTTATTTTATGATTTG